>SJYC01132085.1:0-61340 GCA_006408675.1 Madoqua kirkii
ACATTACAAACAAGACACAGTCAAAAGGAGTAAGGAGAGGGAAAAAATGGCTTTTTTGGAAGACAAATTAAATAGGCAAACATCTGGCTAACAGGATCAAAAGAAAAGAAATTAAAGTAAAAATAAACAACAGTCTGATTTGAGAGAACATAATACAGTTGCGGTAGAAAAATAAAAGATAAATGTTATGAACAATGCCAATAAACCTGAAAATACAGATTGAAAGGACAACTTTCTGGAAAAACACACTGATGAAACTGACTCAAGAGGAGATGCAAGATGTGAGCGTGCGTGTTGCTGTCACAGAAACTGAATCAGCCACGTGCTTCCTGCTGTTCTCTCTGTTAAAACGCATGCAGACAAGGTCACCCAGCCTGGTTGGTTTTACAGGTAACTTCTGCCTTCAAGAGAGGAATAATTTTACTGTTATCATAATATCATAAAATTGCTTCAGAAAAATAGGAAAAAAAATCCATTTGGCTCATTTTATGGGGCTATTAAGCCTTGAGACAAAACTGAAAATTCAGTCTCCTTTCATGCATGCACAAAGAGACAAATGTAAGACATCACATATTATTTTTTAAATCTCAAAGTAATTTCTTAACTTCCTGCTAATTAAGACTTATCAAGAATATAAAGATGTCTTAGAAGGTAGATTAGTATTATCATTACATTAATAGATGAAAGGATAAAGATCATTTCAAAAGACAGAAAAGATATTTAATACAATCCAACAATCATTCTTGATTAAACAAAGATACCTGCTCCAGGTAAATAAATAAATCTTCTCAAGGAAACTAGGAATAGGTGGGAATGCTCTCAGTTTGATAAAGTATGTCTTCAAAAGCCCACTGCAAATATTGACATTAACCATGGTTTTTCCAGGAGTCATATATAGTTGTAAGAGATAGACCATAAAAAAGATTGAGAACTGAATTGATGCTTTTGAATTGTGGTATTACAGAAGATTCTTGAGATTCCCTTGGACTACAAGATCAAACCTATCAGTCCAAAAATAAATCAACCCTGAATATTCATTGGAAGGACTGATGCTGAAGCTGAAGCTCCAACACTTTGGCCACCTGATGCAAAGAGTCAATTAACTGGAAAAGACCCTGATGCTGGGAAAGATTGAAGGCAAAGAAGAAAGGGCCAGCAAAAGATGAGATGGTTGGATGGCATCACTGACTCAATGGACATGAATTTGAGCAAACTGGAAGACAGTGGAGGAGAGACAAGCCTGGAAGACAGTGGAGGAGAGACAAGCCTGGTATGCTGCAGTCCATGGGGTTGCAAAGAGTCAGGCACAACTGAGTGACTAAACAACAACAAAAGTGTTAAAAACAACATGATACCCCCTTTATCCCACTTTAAATGTCAGGCTATAGGTCCTAGCTAACATAATGAGAAAATAAAAGAAAAGCTAAAAACTGAAACATTTATAGCAGTCTTATTCCTATTGGCTCCAAATTCAAAACAACCCAATTCTATTGACAAGGAGATGGGATAACAAGGTGAGGGTGATCCAAACGATGGAAGATTATTCAGTCGTACAAGCACGGATTCCTGATGCAGGCAATGACACAAATGAAACGAAGGCAGTCCCCAAAGAAAATATCCTGTGTGATTCCTTCAATACAATATTTAGAAACTGGGAAAACTGATAGTCACAAAAAAGCAGAGTGTTGGTTCCCTAAGGTTGGGAGGAGGTAATTGACTGCAATGGAACTTCTACGAGTGATGAAAACACTCTGTATCTTGATTGGGGTGTTTACTGGACAAGTATGTATAGTTGTTGGCAATAATTGAACCAAATAGGTAGGACCAGTGCATTTTATCAGTTGATCAGTTCAGTTCATTCGCTCAGTTGTGCTTGACTCTCTGCGACCCTGTGGACTGCAGCATGCCAGGCTTCTCTGTTCATCACCAACTCCCACAGTTTACTCAAACTCATGTCCATCAAGTTAGTGATGCTATCCAGCCATCTCATCCTCTGTCATCCCCTTCTCCTTCTGCCTTCAATCTTTCCTAGCATCAGGGTCTTTTCCACTGAGGCAGTTCTTTGTATCAGGTGGCCAAAGTATTGGAGTTTCAGCTTCAGCATCAGTCCTTCCAATGAATATTCAGGACTGACTTCCTTTAGGATTGACTGGTTTGATCTCCTTGAAATCCACGGGGACTCTCTAGAGTCTTCTCCAACAATACAATTTAGAAGCATCAATTCTTTAGCAGTCAGCTTTCTTTATAGTCTAACTCTCACGTCCATACATGACTACTGGAAAAGCCATAGCTTTGACTAGACGGACCTTTGCAGGCAAAGTAATGTCTCTGCTTTTTAATATGCTGTCTAGGTTGGTCATAGCTTTTCTTCCAAGGAACAAGTGTCTTTTAATTGCATGGCTGCAGTCACCATTTGCAGTGATTTTGGTTGATCAAGTAATTAATGATTAATTAATCAGTTGATAATTAATTTCAAATAAAAAAAACAGACACAAAAAGCTAAAGTCTGAGGAAAAGATATAACCTACAATAGTACAAAGAATACACATTTACATAGACTATCCAGGAGAATCTGCAAATAAATATTAGTACTAATAGGAAAGTTCAGTAAGTTTGCTAGAAATCAATATACAAAAATCAATGGTTATTGTTAAAGACATTATTAACCATGACGATAAAAGCTTTTAAGGTGCCCAGATATAAACCTGACAAATGATGTGTCAGATTTTTATGGAGAAAGCAACAAAACCTTATGAAAAGGGGAAAGAAATAAAGGATTTACTATAATCATGGATGGGAGGGGTCAACATTATAAAGCATACAATTTTCCCCAAATTTACCTATGAATTCAATATGATTTCAGTAAAAATCTCTGTTGAGTTTTGCAAAGAACTTGACAAGAATATGCTAAAGAATTGCAAAGAATAAAGAGGAGGAGAGGGAGAGGGGAGATCTTTTTGCATATTGGTGCTCATTAAAAAGCCACAGTAATAGTTTGAACAATATGTTATTGCCACAGAGTACAAGGACCTTAGAGACAAAGTCCACTTAGATATGGAAGTCTGAAATATGGCTGAAATAGCATTTCATGTTTCTAGGCAAAAGATGAGCGATTTCAATAAATTATGCTGGGACATCACCATACAGGAAAAGACACTTGAAATAGGGTAAAAATGACTATCTACTTCTCTATTATATCCCCCAAATCATCTAAATGTTAAAGCAAAATTTAGAAAGAAAATATAGGAGGCTATCCTTATGATATCTCAATACTGTTATTTCTATCTAAGGTGCCAAAAGTATAAATCATATTGAGAAAAGAAAATACTGAGAATACGACTGTATCAAACTAAGAACTGCTATATATCAGGACAACAATGAAAAGAAAATCAAGAAGGAAAAGAAAGTCAATAGTCCCTATAAGATGTATACAACCCATGTAACTAGTTTGATATCACTGAAATATTATAGAATTCCAAACAGCCAAGCAAACATTACTAGCAAAGAGGTACGAATAAACAAATGGAAAGAGGTTTCAATCTCTCTGGTAAACAAAGCAAAATCCACACTAGAATAATAAAATACCATCCCATACCTATACACTGACAAAACTCAATAATCAATACCCAACAATCAGTCAATAATTCCAATACTAATAAGAACAGGTGGGGCTACTGGAATAGTTTATACAGTGTTGGCATGTCTACAAATTGATTCTACTACTTTGGGGCATTCTAGGGGTCAAAGAACCCACCTGCCAATGCAGGAGACTCAGGAGACGTGGATTCATTCCCTGGGTCAGGATGATGCCCTGAGGAAGGAAATGGCAGCCCACTCCAGTGTTCTTGCCTGGAGAATCCCATGCACAGAGGTGCTTGGTGGGCTACAGTCCATGGGGTTGCAAAGAGTTGGATATGACGAGCATGCATGCACGTTTGCCACATAGCAACACACGCACAAGGAGAAACGTGTGAGACTGTTCACTGCGACATGGTTCACAGTAGGAAAAATCTAGGGAAAAGCCACAGATGTTATCAAATCATATACTACAAAAAGTATACAAGTAAACCTGATGTATATTTATCATAGGTGCACGTATATTCAGAAGACGTATATACTGATCCCCACAACATGGGGACCGTGGTAGTACATGGGGCACCCAGATTGCCTGGGCCAGAATCCTGGCTCCTCCGGTCACCACCTGTGTGACCTGGGCCAGTGACTTAATAGATCTTTCCTGAGCCCCTCGGCTAGAAAATGGGGGCTAAAAATAGTATGGACGACCTTCCATGTCTGTGGAAGGCTTTAAAGGGGCTAATGTATGCAAAGTGCTCAGATAATGGCCAGCATATAGTAGATTTGCAGTTTCTATGGCTGTCATTATCATAATAATCTTTATTCTCCTCATTAAGGCAATGGTTGCTTCTGGGGAGGGCGGGGAGGGACGCGGACAAACCTATAGTTTTATCCGCAAGGAAATCTGGCTACACGTGAACACACATTCACCCTGAGTTTAATGTGAGTTTGTGGCCGAGGGTACCGCGTACATGATTACTTGTCACAGAACTTTCTAGACTTCACTATGTGTTTCAAATAGATCATATATTAAAAGTTTTTTTTTTACCACTGTAACCATTTTATTATTTTAAAATATAAATTTATTTATTTTAATTGGAGGTTAATTACTTTACAATACTGTATTGGTTTTGCCATACATTGACATGAATCTGCCACGGGTGTACATGTGTTCCCCATCCTGAACCCTTCTCGCATATCTTTCCCCATCCCATCCCTCTGGATCATCCCAGTGCACCAGCCCCAAGCATCCTGTATCATGCATCAAACCTGGACTGGCGATTCGTTTCACATATGATAAAATACATGTTTCAATGCAATTCTCCCAAATCATCCCACCCTTGCCCTCTCCCAGAGTCCCAAAGACTGTTCTATACATCTGTGTCTCTTTTGCTGTCTCGCATACAGGGTTATCGCTACCATCTTTCTAAATTCCATATATATGTGTTAGTATACTGTACTGGTGTTTTTCTTTCTGGCTTACTTTACTCTGTGTAATAGGCTCCAGTTTCATCCACCTCATTAGAACTGATTCAAATGTATTCTTTTTAATGGCTGAGTAATACTCCATTGTGTATATGTACCACAGTTTTGCTGATGGACATCTATGTTGCTTCCATGTCCTGGCTATTATAAACAGTGCTACGATGAACACTGGAGTACACGCGTCTCTTTCAATTCTGGTTTCCTAGGTGTGTATACCCAACAGTGGAAAGACAAAAGACCCATGGAATATTATGGAGAAATATGTTTAAATTGCCTTGTGACTGTGAGAGGAAGATATTGTAGGATCATATTTTTGGACTGACACAACATTTCAGACACGACTGAGCAACTTAGCACACACACACAAGAATCCCTTACCACAGAAAAATCTCTAGATCCTAAGGTATGTTAGATAAAAATCTTTAATTTCATAAGAGGAATCCTTCTTTTGAAATAGCCACTCACATATGAATAGATCTACTTTACCTCTGACCAAACTGACAATACACAGAGAAAGACAGAACATCCAATTTTCTTTTTTTTACTTAAAGTATTTTATCGTGATTATGACTAATTACTATCGACTTGGAGTTAGTGGAGTCTAGTTCAGTGAATCTTCACTGCTTTTGCCTTTGAGCATGGTGATTTCTGATTTGATGGTTTATCTTTAAATTTATTGATGAAAATAGAGTTACCTTGGAGATGATGGAGAGCAAGCTGACCTGTTCACACTTGATGTAACACATTTTGGGATTTGTGGACAGAGCGCCCAAGGCAAGTAGGATTCTAAGTCTTGTGAGTGTGCATTTTGCCTTCCTGAGGACCCAGAGGGAGAGGAAGAGTGGTAAGCCTTGGCAGGAAGGCAGCAACCCAGACATAAAATATCTCAGCTCTGAATGTGTCCACTGGAGCAGAAATTTATTGAAATCCTATTTTAAACCATAAGGCACACACACCAGTGAAGCAGCAGCTCCCGCTAAGTCAGGTTTGTCTTGTACTTTGTTGCAGTACTTTTTTTTTTTTAATGAAACTGTGAATGGTTGAGCAGCTCTGGCTTTAAAAGGAGTCTCTCAAGGACCCACGCCATGACTGGTTGTAGCAGAGCAGCCAAGTTGTTGCCTTCTCCATAACACCATTCGCGAGCTTCTCACTATGGCTGTGTTACACTTCCCTCTTCAGAAATAAGCAAGGACCAACTTGACCTGTAAATAGAATCTCTTCCTTCTTGGAGGATGCTCATTTCAGGTGAATCCCAAGTGGAAGAGTTTCATTAGATTGGGAAAAAAGTGGAAGGCAGGTGGAGGATGAAAGAAGCTTTAAGGAGAAAGAGGGTGTTTCTGCTTCTAAAACTTCTTCATCATCCCTATTACCAGTTACTGTTTGTAAGGTTATCTGCTCCTCCTCTCCACTTTTCATGGAATCCTGAAGTCCTAGAGGAGGGTATGACTGCATTAATTTTCTAAATGAGCACATTGACTGTCAGGGTCATGAAAGAGGAACAATGGAGAACCATCACATTCTGGAGGAGACAGACAAGATGTGATATCTAGAGGCACTATGGGACCCTGGGTCGAATCCTAGAGCAGAGAAAGGCACAATAAAAAACAAAAACAGGAAGTCCAGGTGAAGCCTGTAGTTCAGTAAGGGATTTTGTACACTGTTACATTCTTAGTTTTGATGAATGTATCACAGCTATTTAAGATGCAATTGGTAGTGTGTGAGCTATAGAAATTGGAGAAGAAAATGGCAATCCACTCTAGTATTCTTGCCAGGAGAATCCCAGGGACGGGGGAGCCTGGTGGGCTGCCATCTATGGGGTTGCACAGAGTCTGACATGACTGAAATGACTTAGCAGCAGCAGCAGCAGCAGCGGAGCTATAGAAAAGCAATCTTTGTTGCTTTACAACACATTTTTATTTTTTCTAGACATTAAATGACAGTAAATAAGGCTAAAACTAAAAGTAAAACGTTCGAGAAATTGGTTGCTGTGTGACGGACGTGCCGTGTGTTTTTCTCCAATAAAAATGGTTAGTGTTAGTTGCTCAGCTGTGTCTGACTCTCTGCAACCCCATGGACTGTAGCCTACCAGGCTCCTTTATCCATGAGATTCTCCAGGCGAGAATACTGGAGTGGGTAGCCATTCCCTTCTCCAGGTTGTCTTCCCAATCCAAGGATCGAGCCCAGGTCTGCTGCACTGCAGGCAGATTCTTTACTGTCAGAGCCACCAGGGAAGCTCAGAAATGATGGTTGCAGAACGTTCATTGCCTGTGGAATCTGATACCAGCTATGTTGGAGAAATTCAGGGAGCTCATTTGGCTAGCTGAAGATAAATATGATGTCCAGTGCTGGGCTCTCTGCTCCTTGTCTCTTCAGGGCGTGAAGAGAAAAGTCAAGTATGTCGCTGGAGACACTGTTCCTCATAACCTACTTTCTGCATGCCAGTAGATTTACCTGCAGTGTTTTGAGCAAGAACTAGAGTTCTGGGGAAGCCAGAATGGGTTTCCCATGTGGCGCTAGTGGTAAAAACCTCGCCTGCCAAAGCAGGAGAGAAAAGAGATGCAGCTTCCATCCCTGGGTTGGGAAGATCCCCTGGAGGAGGAAATGGCAACTCACTCCAGTATTCTTGCCTAGGAGATCCCAGGAACAGAGGAGCGTGGTGGGCTACTGTCCATGGGGTCGCAAGAAGTCAGACACAGCTAGTGACTAAACAACAACAACAACAACAACAAGGGGCAGGGCATGGAGGTTACAAGGAAGTCCATCTAGTGAGGTCAGAGGCCTTCAGTGTGCATTGTGAGTTCTTGTCCTGGGAGTTCTAGAACTTGTTGAACTTTTTCTTTAAGTCACAGTGAAAAAAGGGCAGTGAACCCACAATTGGCTAAGCTACCCCAATCTTGGTAGAATAGAAGCTTGGATTAGGAGATAAGTGGCTATGAAAAAAAAAAAAAGGAATAAAATACACCAAAGAAGATAACATTTCTTGCTTGCCTGTCTCTGTGGCTTGAGAATCACACCTGCTATACTTTCTGCCCAGCTGTGTACCATTACTTACTTTTGAAACAGAGATTTCTAATACCATGAAACATCGTGTTTTAAATCAGCTTGTTATTGTTATTTAGTTGCTTCGTCATGTCTGACTCTTTTGTGACCCTGTGGACTGTAGCCCACCAGGTTCCTCTGTCCATAGGATTTCCCAGGCAAGAATATTGGAGTGGGTTGCCATTTCCTTCTTCAGGGAATCTTTCTGACCCAGGGATCCAACCCGCATCTCCTGCACTGGTAGGTGGATTCTTTACCACTGAGCCACCTTGGAAGTCCTTTAAGTCAGCAGGAAGTGCATATTTCTTTATTTCTTAACTTGGCAAATGAAGTGGTTTATTAAAAATGAAAGGTGGGGGTTTTGGTTTGTCTTTTTTTTTTTTAATGGCAGAATTCTCAACAACAACCTTGAAGGAGCTCTTAAACAAATTCAAGCTTTTCTGACACTCAATAATTGATATATTCTGAAGTCATATATTTTGGACAAAGTTTTCTAACAATATAAATATTTCATAATTTCTTGATAAAATAAAAATCAGTATTAAATACTACTTTTCTGTGAATTTTAAAAACACCTTAAGGTACCTAAGTTCAGTGTGTTCATCTTCTTGTTTTTAAGGAACAAATTAGTTTCAGTTCAAATGAAATAGGACAAAATTAAAACAAAATAGGACATTTGACCCATTTTAAAAGCAACAGCCCAGCAAATAAATGCAGGCATGGTAAATAAGGTGTCCAGATACCTTCTCTATAAAGCAATGGTTGGAAGCAGTGAATCAAAAAATTTGTTTAATACAGTAGTTTTCCTATTTGGCTCTTTTTCTAAACTCTCTTCAGCTCCACCATTTGCATCGAATTTGCCCTAGCTATAATTTGAAAGGGACGGTCATGGAAAAATCCTGAGAAACGTTGTCAAGTTTATTTCCTAATTGAGACACATTTTCTTTTTTTGGATTTTCTCCTTCTGTTTTCTGTGCTTAAAAACCTCTTGGGACATCCCTGGTGGTCCAGTGGCTAAGACTCTGTTTTTCCAGTGCAGGGGGCCTGGGTTCAATTCCTGGTCAGAGAATCAGAGCCCACATGTGCCAACTAAAAGATACTACATGCCACAACTAAGACCCAGTGCAGCCAAATAAATGCATACATAAATAAAAGTAAATACTTCTCAAAAAGCCTCTAGTATGCAAAAAAAAAAAAACCTTTCTGATTTACAAGTAAAAAAACAAGAAAAAATACACATCATTTACAAAGATGTACATCTCGTAGGTGCACAGATTCAAACATATATCCTGGAATCTAAAGTACCCAACTGAGATAATAGCATCATCTATTTTAAATCAGAAATGTTTTGTTTTTGCTTTCTTAATTCTCCCACTCTGTGCTCAGAAATATGAGTAATGACCTGAGCAACTGGGCAATTTATCAGCCTGTTTGAAAATTCTGATGTTATGGAGGACTTTCTCTGCTTTAGGTTTTCTCTTTTTCTAGTCTAGATAGAGGAATAGAAACAGTAATAAAATAACTGAGGACCTGCTAGACACAGAGAATGGTGCTTGGTACTTTAACTGGACCACAAGTTTAATGTATTTAGTTGCTCTGTAAGCTGTGCACTGCTCCCATTTCACAGATGAAGATTAGAAAGGTTAAGTGGCCTAAGACCGACCAGGCAGGAAACGGTCACGGTGAAGCCTGCTTCAGGTCAGGTCTGTTCCAGCTCCCTCATCTTTCGCTTTATTCTCTCTCACCTCACAATTCACAGTTACGTAGCTTCTAACTTGAACTCTACAGCTGCAGGCATTGTGGTGTCTAATAGTTGAGATGGGAGAGTGGTGAGATTAGAAAGAGAGTCAGACTGGCTGGGCGTTGATGGTTGCTGAAGAGTTACGCCTGCCCCTGTTTGGGTAGGGTCAGATCGCTCTGCTTTTCCTACATTTGAAAATTTTCATAATAAACTGAGGTGTATAGGAATGTTCATGCCCTATAAAGACATTCAATGGATATAAATGGCTCATCCCTAACTGGGGCATTACAAAGGGTCCCCTCACCCCAACACCCCAACTGGACACACACACACACACACAAAGTCACATAGTTAGAAACTTCTTCTAGCAAGAGCAGTGCTTCCCCTCGTTGCTCAGTGGTAAAGAATATGCCTGTCAACATAGGTGATGTGGGTTCGACCCCTGGGTCAGGAAGATCCCCTGGAGGAGGAAATGGCAACCCACTCCAGTATTCTTGCCTGGAAAATTCCATGCACAGAGGACCTTGGCAGGCTTCCGTCTGTGGGGTCGCAAGAGTCGGACATGACTGAGCAGCTAGACAGCAACAACAAAAGCAGGAGCAGGACAGATGTGAATAAGTCCTCAAGGTACAAAGCAGGAGTCTGGAGACCTTCGTGTCTCCAGCGCCTATCTTGTAAGCACAGCGCTCAGCCCCACGCAGCGTCTCAGTTCCTCTCCGTTTGCTCAAGCTCAGCCAAACCCAAACAGGGATCACCAGCGGGGAGAACTGCAAATGTTTGCAAACTGTGAGCGAATTAGGAGAAAGCCCTCGATTTAGCGGTGAATGATGGTGCCCAGATATAAATAAACATTGTTCCCAGCGCAGATTCTGTCAACACCTCAGCGCCCTGGACTGACTCCTTAAAAGAGAGAGTGTTCCTCAGCCCTGCTGAGCTCCAAAAACCACCTGAGGGGGCACACGCTGTACTTGGCTGAGCCTGTCTGCAGACTTCAGCCCTTGGAATAAAAAGCTACCACAAAGTATGCGGCCAGCTCTGAAATATGTGTGTTTTCAGGCAGCCACGAGGGCAGAGCAGGCATTCATTTTTGATCTACAC
The DNA here is from genome assembly GCA_006408675.1 of Madoqua kirkii. Lineage (NCBI taxonomy): Eukaryota > Metazoa > Chordata > Mammalia > Artiodactyla > Bovidae > Madoqua > Madoqua kirkii. Next base: position 10,940 of record SJYC01132085.1, read on the forward strand.
GTCAGAGTTTGGCGGTGGTTGCTCCGGGAGTCTCTATTCCCCCCCCCCCCACTTTCTTCCTTTTTTCAGTGATACATACTTAATGGACACGAATTTGAGCAAACTCTGGGAGATAGTGAAGGACAGGGGAGCCTGTTGTGCTGCAGTCCATGGGGCCTCTAAGAGCAACTGAACAACAACAAAACAAACCCTTGTTGTAGAATATATGTATTTTTTAAATACAGAGAATTAAAAAGATTTTAGATTGCCTTAATTCTATGAGCCAGAGATGACCGCTGCTCATTTTGAACAAATGTTTCTAGAAATTTTAGGGGATATATAAACTCCCTGAAATTAAAACAGGAACATACTTAGGTAGCTTGCTTTATTCATTCAGATATAGCCTATGAATATTTTAATGCCTATAAACAAACTTTACAACCATATTTACAATCTCTGTGCATATGGACATAAAACAACTTATTCAGTCAAGACATATTGGTTATTTACCAAGAATTATTACTGAAACTTTTCAAACTTTTGCTTCTAAACCTGAGATTGGATGATGATTTTAGTAAATAATTATTTCTACAAATGTATTATTATTTCCTCAGGATAAATTCCTAGAAGTAGACTACCCAATAGGAACTTATTGAGACATTTAACAAACTGCCCTCCAGAGAGAGTGCAGTCGTCAGCATTTATGGAGATTGATTCCAGAACCTCTATCTTTTCTAAAGTCCATGGATGCTCAAGTCCCTTATATAAGATAGTGTAGTATTTCCATAGGACCTATGCACATCCTCCCGTACACGTTAAATCATTTCTAGATTACCTAAAATGCATAATACAAGGTAAGGGCTTTTCAGATGGCTCCATGAGTAAAGAGCCCTCCAGCCAATGCAGGAGACACAAGAGACCCAGGTTCAATCTCTGGGTTAGGAAGACCCTCTGGAGAAGGGCATGGCAACCCACTCCAGTATTCTTGTCTGGGAAATTCCATGGACAGAGGAGCCTGGAGGGCTACAGTCCATAGAGTCCCAGAGTCAGACATGACTGAAGTGACTAAGCATGCATGCATGCACAATACAACATGAAGCCTGCTGAAAGTGAAGTCTAGTCACTCAGTCATGTCCAACTCTGAGACCTCATGGCCTGTAGCCTGCCAGGTTCGCCTGTCCACGGGATTCTCCAGTCAAGAATACTGGGGTGGGTTACCATTCCCTTCTCCAGGGGCTTTTCCTGAGCCAGGTATCAAACCCAGGTCTTTTGCACTGCAGGCAGATTCTTTACCCTCTGAGCCACAAATGGTCGCTGGTGTGCCACAAATTCAAATTTTGCTGTTACAAACTTTGTGGAATTAAATATACATACATATATATATATATATATATTTAAAAATTGCTGCTACTGCTGCTAAGTCACTTCAGTCGTGTCTGACTCTCTGCGATCCCATAGAAGGCAGATTACCAGGCTCCCCCGTCCCTGGGATTCTCTAGGCAAGAACACTGGAGTGGGTTGCCATTTCCTCCTCCAATGCATGAAAGTGAAAAGTGAAAGTGAAGTTGCCCAGTCGTGTCCGACTCTTCGCCACCCCCATGGACTGCAGCCCACCAGGCTCCTCCGTCCATGGGATTTTCCAGGCAACAGTACTGGAGTGGGGTGCCATAAAGCTTAGTTGGATCCAAAGATGTGGAACCTGTGGATATGGAGGGCTCACCATAAATAAATTTATACTCCACATGTCCCTACACCCTTATCACTTTCTTTAGTCTCTGCCAATTCAGTAGGTAGAGACTATCAGGTTTTCTGAATTTCTACTTCTTTGATCTTAATGATACTGAAATTTTGTTTATCAAAAAAGTGTCTTCCATTCATATAATTTTCTTATTCAGTATGTCTTCAGATTGACACCTCTGTAGTTATTGTGATATGGGAAAACATGCTTTTTTAAAAAATTATATGCTCCCCTGGTGGCTCAGTGGTAAAGAACCTGCCTGCAATGCAGGAGACCTAGGTTCAATTTCTGGGTCGGGAAGGTCCCCTGGAGAAGGGAATGGCAACCCACTCCAGTATTCTTGCATGGAGAATTCCACAGAGTAGCCTGGTAGACTACAGTCCATGGGGCCACGAAGAGTCAGACATGACTGAAGGGCCAACACTTATTACTTGGCTGCCCCCAGGTCTTAGCTGTGGCACACAGGATCTTCCATTTTCACAGAGGCATGCGAGACCTTTAATTGCAGCGTGCGTATGGGATTTAGTTCCCTGACCCGGGATCTAACCCAGAGCCACCCTCACCCCGCATAGCGAGGGTGGAGTTTTAGCCACTGGACCACCAGGGAAGTTCCGGGAAATCATGCTTTGATTTATCATCATATTACTTTATACCAGCTAGGAGGTCCATTTGCCTGCAGGTGAGGAAGGGAACACAGACGGGTGGGAACTTCACCGCGGTGCCTGGAAACCTCCATACCTGACTGTCAGTCCAGCTCACACTCAGCGAGGGTCTCGGGCAACACTCCAGGGCAGTATTTCCCGATTCAGACCCATTTCCTCAGCGTGAAGCCCGCTTCACCGCTGGCCTTTCCTTCTTAGAGCAGGAACTCATTCCAAGTGTAAATGCGACTGACCCTTGAAGCAGCCTCTCTGTCTGTACCTGATACGCTGGCTTCCAGATTGTGTTTGTCCTGGCTCCCGGCCCCTCTGGCTCTTAGCTTGGGGAAGGAGGTCCTGGTTGAATTTTGCTTGGCGGCTCCTCCTCTTTCTTCATACGTGAGTTTTGCCCTTTACGTGCTATGAATTGCAGATTGATGGGCTCTTTTCTCACCTGGACTCGAGTTTGCAGAAATGATAGCCAAGTGGGCAGACCCTCAATTTGAAAGGCAGATGTGTTCTTTTACAGAGGACTGGGGAGGGAGAAGTCATTAAATGGGCGAATGCAGATCATTATTTTAAACCAGTGATCCTTCCATGGCTGTTTTCACAAGAGCTTGAAAAGGATTGAGTGGAAATCCAGATGTCAGCCGAGGGAACCAGCTATCTCCTCCTCTCTGCTCTCTGTATGTGGAAGGGAGTACCACTGCGAAGATTTACTTTCCCAGTGCAATTTTCCTTAGGAGATGGAAATGATTATGGTCAGTTTCAAACCATACTTTCCCCCCAGTGGCAAGAATCCTGAGCGCTAGCCAGAACCCACTTTCACTTGTCCTTCTTTATGTTCGCTCCTGTGACGTCCTGGTTCTCAAACACCCGTTGGCGGGTGAGATCTTATCTTCAGAAATAAGTTCTTCACTCCTCTGGGGTAAAATATATTAAATACAAATATTTTTTCATAAAGTAAACTATTCCATGAAGTAGCTATCAGATTATATTCCTTTTAATATTTTTGGCATTAAAATGGTCGATCTTTTTTATGAAGCCATTATGTGGACACAAGATGGTAGTTTGATTTGTTATAAATGCCCTTATGAAGTTAAAAGCTGGCAATCCCTATGTTGGTTTCTAAATTATTTTTGAGATTTTTTTTCCTAGTGTATATAATCCCAAACCCTCTGAACCACTGGAATGTATCTTCAAATAGTTTTTCAACACGTGGACTATTTTCTGAGCCCTAGAATTTCTTGAGAATGCCTGCCTGGCCCTCTGGAAGACAATTGCTAGGTATTAAGGGTCTTTGCTCATAACTTTCCCCCCTCAAAATGCTGTGTGGAGTCACTTGGCATCTAATTGTTACAGAGGAAGTGTCTGAGACTCGCCTGAAGTTTTGTGCTCTTGTAAATAGTTACTGAATGGTTGCAAGAATTTTCTCCCCACTTATCACTTCTCCTCCTGCTTGAGGCAAAATGTTCCGAGTGCCTTCTCGAGGCGGGATATGTGGTGACTGGTGGCCACAAAGCTAGATTCTAGCATCACCCAAGTTCAAATCCAGCCTTGCACCCATTGTATCCTTAGTGTTGTGGGCTGAACTGTGTCTCCCAGAAAGATATGCTAAAGTCCTGTACCCCATGACCTAGGAGTGTCACCTTCTTTGGAAATAGGATCTTTGCAAATATAATCAAATTAGGATGAGATCATTAGGGTGGGCCCTCATCCAATTAGACTCATGTCCTTATAAAGAGGGCAATGTGGATGAAGACGCATACAGAGCCAAGAATGCCTTGTGAAGACAGACACACAGAAGGAAGATCACCAGGTGAAGACAGAGGCAGAAAGGATGCTCCAGAGAGGCTTCAGAAGGAGCATGGCCCTGCTGACACCTTGATTTCAGAATTTCAGCCCCCATAGCTGGGGGATGGTACACAACTGCTGTATTAAACCACCCAGTTTGTGGTACTTTGTCACAGTAGTCCTAGTACAAACAGATTTCTCAAAGACTGTGAGCTCCAATGACTTGATCTATAAATGTGATAATCCTGTGTTAGCTGCAAGATTGTTGCAAAAGGTAAAATGTTATTAGATGAGACAAGGTATGTAAATTCTGGGACATGGGAAGAACTTAAGAGGGGTTGTCTGTGGTGTTATTATCTTCATCATCACTACAACCACCACCCTCACCACCACCTTCCTTGAGGGCCCTTTCTCCTAGGAAATCTTGCTTTCTTTTTCTGTACTCTTGACGTTTTTATACAAAGCTTATGTGATTTTTAAAATAACCATAAAGTCATTTTGCTTAATGTGGATGGCCAGGCCCACCCTCAAAGGTTTTTGATTCAGCAGGTCTCTGGAATGAGCTTTATTTGAAGGTGTCCAGACATGAACTGTCAGTAAGTTTGGAAAGAGCAACAGAATTGATGTGGTGGAACTGGTATTGGTATTCCTGTTCTATAAACACAGAAACTGAGGCCAGAGGAAATTGAACCCAAGTCAGAAAATGCAAAATCGAATAATTTTGGGGGGCTGGACTTCAATAACTTCACTTGTTTGATGAAATGTGAAACTTGACTAGTAGGGAGAAGGCCAGATAATGAGGACTCTATAATACATAAAATATGGGAGACGGCCCAGAATTAGGATTAAGAACACATGCCTTGGAAATCAGGCAGGTTTAAATTCTAGTTGTGGTACATGCTTTCTAGCTATGTGAACTCGGAAAAATTATTTCTTTTAAAATCTTTTAAGATCTCAAGCTCATCTTCTGAAAATGAGAATGACACACATCTGGGTTCCTGTGAAAGGTAAATGTCATGTTAAGGAACTTAACACACAGTAAGTGCTAAAGAAATGGCATGCTTTTGCAAACATGCATTGATACTTCAAAAAAGTCAACATCTTCATCTTTTGCTATTGTTTTAAAGGTACAAATATAGGGGAAAAGAAGATCCATAGATGAGAACTAGTAACTAACTTTAGAAAAGATGTAATTGTTTATATTTTCCTAGTAGCTTGCTAATCAGTTTTGTTATGAAAATCTTCATTTTCTACTGTTGTTTTAAAGGTACAAATGCAGGGAGGTATCATGCCTCCATAGATGAGAACAAGTAACTAAATTTAGAAAAGATGTGATGTTTATGCTTTCCTAGTAGCTTGCTATTTTTTTTTTTTCTGAGAATAACCTTTCTGGGATCCTTCTTATTAATTTTAGTGAATCTCGTTGTACCTTGGGATTCTCCAGTTTAACGTCAACAGGTCATTTACCAGAACATGTAAGAACAGTTTTTAAGAGTTCCTGGTAGCTAACAGAAACCTACGTGTTTATGGATGCTCTTTATGCGTAATGATTTTCCCAACCGGTAGTGCCTAACAGGATTTGTTTCCTGAGACACTTGGAACATCTTACCATATTCTTCACCAGGCTTCAAGATTCTGAGCAGGAAACCCGGAAAGGAATGCTTTCCTGATGGCGGACATTCTGACATCAGCAAAGGAACTGGGTACACATTCAACAGCCAAGAAACAAGACAGGAAGCTAGTTTGCACAAAATTGTCTCTTTTATTTGCATGTCATTTAAACCACTGTGGATTGACATCCCAGGGGAAACAGCCACCCTACTGAGTCTGTGCTACTTTTGTGAGACAATATGGGCTGTTTCTCCACATCGTCTTCCTCAGCAAGCTCTGGGCAGGACCCTCAGCTCCCAGGTCCCACTTGTGACTGTATCATCTGGGATGCAATGAGCGGGAAACCCAGGAAGCAGCTTGAGCAGAACAGTCTACTTGCAGCCAAGCTCCAGTGGTGCCCCAGCAATTTGATCCAGAACCTGGGCTCTCTTTTCACACCCTGCCTCCCTCAGCAGCTTGTTTCATCATTTCACAGCTGTGAGGCGGCTCAGCACTGCATCCTGGGGAGGAAAAGTAGGGGAAAGGCCCAGAGCCCTGCCCATGCATGCCCAGCTTCAGTGGTAAAGATTATTCCCAGGCACCTTGCCCGAGCGAGAGCTTCTCTTTCTCTCTCTGGGACCAGAACTGGGTCACAGGGCCTCCCTGGCTGTCAGAAACTCAAGGCAAGTGTGACTGAGATTCTCTGACGGACTGGAGGGGGGCACCCGAGACTCATCTCCTGGGTTGCCTGTACTGCTTCCCCGGATATCAGAGTCTGCTGACTAAAGAGGTGGAAGGCCACAGCAGGGAACAGCGTTAACTCTAGTGACTCCCCTGCTATGTTTCCTTTTCTTGCATTCCTGAACTTCTTTTCCATTTCTGATATCCCCAGGTTCCCAGATGGAATCAGCCCTGGGGTGGAGAGCTGGAACCTAGATAGTATATTCAAAACCAGAGACATTACTTTGCTGACTAAAGTCCGTCTAGTCAAGGCTATGGTTTTTCCAGTGGTCATGTATGGATGTGAGAGCTGGACTGTGAAGAAGGCTGAGCGCCGAAGAATTGATGCTTTTGAACTGTGGTGTTGGAGAAGACTCTTGAGAGTCCCTTGGACTGCAAGGAGATCCAGCCAGTCATTCTGAAGGAGTTCAGCCCTGGGATTTCTTTGGAAGGAACAATGCTGAAGCTCCAGCACTTTGGCCACCTCATGCGAAGAGCTGATTCATTGGAAAAGACTCTGATGCTGGGAGGGATTGGGGACAGGAGGAAAAGGGGACAAGAGAGGATGAGATGGCTGGATGGCATCACGGACTCGATGGACGTGAGTCTGAGTGAACTCCCAGAGATGGTGATGAACAGGGAGGTCTGGCATGCTGCGATTCATGGGGTCGCAAAGAGTCAGACACGACTGAGTGACTGAACTGAACTGGAGGGGTAATGTCTGATTGGAGTGACCTTGCACCAGGATCCCTACTGGTCACCTTGGAGGAATTAAGTGAAATGAGGAGCCAATCTAGGTTATTCGAACTTGCAGGAGGTGGACTCGTACACTTACAGACTTCCCAGGTGGCTCAGCAGTAAAGAACCTGCCTGCCAATGCAGGAGACAAGAGTTATCCCTAAGTAGGGAAGATGTCCTGTAGAAGGAAATGGCAACCCACCCCAAAATCCTCACCTGGGAAATTTCATGGACACAGGAGCCTGCATGGAGTCATAATGAGTTGGACACGACTTAGCGACTAAATAATAACAACAACAACCTATACACTTAAAACAGAACAGCTGTTCACCTGAGAACTCAGAGCTTCTCTGTCCTGGCTCCAAACTTACCCTGATCCTGGGCCTGCAGTGCTATCATCAGGAGTCTGCAAACCACATTAGGAGGCTGCCATGCCCACTGCTCTGCTCTGCCAAGAAGGGACAGTGATGCCTGAGGGTGGAGGGGAGGGGCCCCCGGGCTCCTTCCTTCCTCCCACCTGGGGCTTCAGGCGCCTCCCTCCACTGCTTCTTCACCCCATTAGCAGCAGCAGAGGCCGCATGCAGCTTTCCTAACACCTGACGTTCCCGCTTGGTCGGGAGGGCATTGAGACCAGAGCACTGGTAGAAAGGCAGTTCCACCTGGTTTCTGCACTGCGATAATCCGGAACTCATCCCTGTCCCCCAGGCACAGAGGCAGGAGTGCTTCCAGAAGCTGCTACCTGGGTGACACCTTAAGAGTTCTTTTTTCACCCTTTCTATGACCTGGCTAACAACTCTGTATGTGTTCATCTCTACGCTAAATTCTACTGGTGCAATTTCCATCTCTGACCTGGCCACTGACTCAGTGGCATTGCCATGAAGCCACAGGCAAAGGAAAGGGGCTTAACTTCCTGAAATATCCTTGGTCTCAACACCAGAGCTGTCTACTATGACAACAGTCAACTTTACTAAGCCTCCAGAGAGGGCAGGTGAAGCCACTGCTTATCATCACATTGTGGCCCTGAACACACACACACACACACACACACAGACACAGACACAGACACAGACACAGACACAGACACCCCCTACCCCTCCCCAGGAGTGAGCAGAGCCTCCTGAAGGACCTGAGCATCCACCTTTCTAAGCAGGAGGCCTCCCTCAAGCAAGAAGCAAACAAGGCCTGTCTTGTCATCACCTATTCTACTGGTGAGTTAGTATGTCTTCATTTCTCCATTTAGGAGTGGAACGGCTGAGTCATGTGACAGCCCCTTAACTTTCTGAAAACCTACCAGACTATCTTCAAAGACAGCTCCACCATTTTCCATTCCCATCCATGGCATACTAGGCTTCCAGTTTCCCCACACTCTCATTTCGGTGTTATGTCTTATCTGTACTTTTGACTGGGGCCACCCCAAGGAGCATAAAGTGGTATCTAAAGGGGATTTTAAGTCATATTTCTCTTGCGGCTAATGATGTACACCACATGTACTTACTGGCCACTTGTATATTTTCTTTGGAAAAACTCTATTCATATCCTTTGCCTATCCTTAGGCTTTGAAATCTATTTTGCTTTTAGAAAGACAGCTCTGTGTCAACCGAGTGTATCCTTCATTTTAGGTTAGGACTTTGTCTACAGAAAGCTAAGTCTTTATCTATTGCAGTAAGTTCATCAAGGCTTTGAAAGAGTTAGCATCTACTCAGATGACCCAAATGGCCACCTACAACCTTATCACTGAAGACAGAGAAACTACCCTCCTAGAACCAAGTTACCTATTTCTCTCTTCTCTTTCAGAAACGGAATCTCTTTACTTCAGTGCACTGTTACTTGCAGAAATCCAACACCAAAACCAGACGGAGAGCTGCTGAGCACTGCCCTCCTAACCAGGGCACAGATGCTAACTTAGTTCTTAGCCGTGGAAGGCTTCTGAGTGGCTACCTACTGCAGAGACATCATTTAATTCTCTCAACCATCTTAAGGAATATATACGATTAGGATCTGCGTCGTGCAGCGACAAAGCCGAGGTTGAGGGGACTTGGGCCATTTGTATCTCTTTACTTCAGTGCACTGTTACTTGCAGAAATCCAACACCAAAACCAGACGGAGAGCTGCTGAGCACTGCCCTCCTAACCAGGGCACAGATGCTAACTTAGTTCTTAGCCGTGGAAGGCTTCTGAGTGGCTACCTACTGCAGAGACATCATTTAATTCTCTCAACCATCTTAAGGAATATATACGATTAGGATCTGCGTCGTGCAGCGACAAAGCCGAGGTTGAGGGGACTTGGGCCATTTGCTTAACAGGTCAGAAGACCAGAGGGTGCAGCCAGGGATACAGAGGTCACTCCAGAGCCCGAAATCTTAAACTCTGCACGCCCTTCCTCAACCCGGGATGCTCAGACGATTCCTCGGGGTGGCTCGGGGTCCAGGAGCCCGAGTTCATCGTTTCCCACCTTAACGGCGACTATGGTAACGCTGTAACTGACGGTGCGGGAAGGTGGAGGCGCCGTCCCCAGAACCATTCCTTCCTGGCAGTCCAGAAGGACCAGGAGGTAACCGCAAGCGGCCCGCGAGCAGCCCCTTGCCGGCCCAGCCCAGTATCAGGCCCCTCGGGCCCCGCCAGGGATGCCGGCCTCGAGGCAGGAAGAGGGGGCTCGCCGTCGCGCGCAGCCTTTCCTCGGAAGCCTCTGCCACCCCCGGGTACCTCGCGTCCCCGCGAAAGCACCTCAGACCCCGGCCGCTCTGCCCCGGGGCCACTCTGCCCTGCAGTCTCCCTTACCCCAGCCGCATCTCTTCGCTTCCGCCCCGCGACTGCCGGAAGTGACGAACCGGAAGCGTCGCTCTTCCCACGGTGGGGCGGGGAAGAAAGATGGCGGCGCCCAGCAACCGGTGAGGAGAGAGGACACGGGGCTCCCAGGGGGCGGCTGGACTCTTGCGTGATGGCCGCATCCCCTCACACTCTCTCCTCACGCCTCCTGACAGGTACTGCATCCCACCTCGGGCGCGGATTTGGGGGAATTCTCTTTCCGTTGCTACGTGCTACACCGTGGTTTCGCCTGTCTGCAACCTTGGGAGCCCTTGGCGAGGTCGTCTGGGGCATCAGTGAGAGAAGTGGCCTTCGGGGCTGCCTGAAGTGAAGGGGCCTCGGATCTAGGGCCTAGTCTTGCATTGGGGTTCCGGTGGTCCGCACACCGCGTCCATCTCCTAGCCCCCGGAGTTGGGTAGGGGACGCGATGTCTGGTGCTTTCAGTTTTCAGAGGCTGGAGGCTCAGGAGAGAGGAACCTGGGGGCTCCCCGAGCTTCTTGGTTTCTCAGGGCCTTAGGTTCTAGCGATTTGTAAGTTACTCGTACGTTGCACTTTTAAGAACCTGGCAAGTGCTTAGCTTCCCCGCCCCCCCTCGGAAGCCTTGTTCAAATATAAAGGGTCATGATGACAATAATAAAGACGGTGATCATCTCGGACTGCCGACCATAACCATCCCCCGCCCCCCAGGCTTTTGTCTTTCTACCATTAGCTTGGTCCCTGATATAATCCCACCAGGCCCACCTGTCACAATTACACGTTTAGTGTAGATGTGCTTTCTTGCCCTTTGGCTGGGTCTCAGCTCGAAAGTTTCCTGTTAAGAGAGGCTTGGGCACACTATTTAGGTAGAGTCCCTGGCCCTCTTTTATCACATCACCCTCTTTCCTTCATTATGGTTAGAACAGCCTTTGATTGCTTACTTATAACCGATTTACTGTGTGTTTCTCCCAACTGCAAGATTGAATCTTGTAAAGGCTGGGATGGTTTCTCTATGGTTCATCTCTGTGTCCCCATCCCCAGTGCCCGAAACAATACCTGGTGTACCTTGTTGGTGCTGAGTAATTATTTATGAATGAATGAAATTTGTCCTGATGGAGACATTAAAGTGGAGGTTGGGTATTGTTTTGTCCCCAGTAGTTTAGGGTGATAACTGATGTGTGAGAAATGTGTCACTGATTGTCCATATTCAAGACGGACTCCCTTTGGAAATTCCAGAAACTTTTTTTAATTGGCTGAACCATGGGACCTGTGAGGTCTTAGTTGCCCAACCAGGGGTCACACTCAGGCCCATGGCAGTAAAAGATTGGAGTGGAATGCCCATCTGGCAATATTGATCACAATTACTCTGAAATTCCTTTCTCTTCTTTTCTCCTAATATTGTTATTCTGTGTGTATCTTTTGGCTGTGTGATCTCAGGGCTTATCACCTGTATTTTCTGGAGTTGAGTTTACTCCTCTATAAACTGAGGCTGTTCAGCTAGATGATCTCAAAGGTCTCTTCTGGTTCAAAGGGCACGAGGAGGGTGAGAAGTGAGAGTGTGTATAGATGACGAAAACAAGATTGGCCGAGATTTGAGCACTGTTGAACCTGGGGGATCAGTAATGGGGGCTCATTGGATCTTCTGCTGTTGCATATGATTGGAATTTTCCACGATGAAACATTTTATTTGAAGGGTCTTTTTGAATTTGTTACCTTCTCCCATCCCTGACTGTGAATGTTCAGTTCTGACCTGAGACACTTGTTCTCAGAGAGCTCATCCTTTCTTAGTGCTGGAATTATCTCCTCTGTAGGCAGGTTTTTTCCAGCATGCATTGCTCAAGATGGGGTGCTTTTCTGCTTTCATTTCTATATTTTCAGCTTCCTATAGGGCAGATCTACCTCACTACTCAGAATTCCCCAGTTCAGGAAGTGGGCTGCTTATGTTGGATGGATAACGATTTGTTGCTGGATCTGTCTTTTTGATGCTGGTATTGGCTTCCTAAAGCTATGAACCAAAAGATCTGCTCTTAAGTGGTCTGTGCAGCCTGCTGTGATACACTTGGAAGATATCAAGATGGGGTGCTTTTCTGCTTTCATTTCTATATTTTCAGCTTCCTATAGGGCAGATCTACCTCACTACTCAGAATTCCCCAGTTCAGGAAGTGGGCTGCTTATGTTGGATGGATAACGATTTGTTGCTGGATCTGTCTTTTTGATGCTGGTATTGGCTTCCTAAAGCTATGAACCAAAAGATCTGCTCTTAAGTGATCTGTGCAGCCTGCTGTGATACACTTGGAAGATACTGCTGATGTTTGGTATGGAAGCGGCACAGTGGGAAGCAGGCCGAAAGGTACACTGGGACTGTATCAGGTGTCTACATGCCCTCCTGGGTTTGGTCATGCCCGACTGTTCTTCAAAAGCTTAACAGTGTTTTATAGCCATTGAAAACTTTCAGAACCTTTCCATTTCATATCCGTGCACTTCATTTTTAAAGCTCTACAATCTTGACACAGTGTCGATGGTGAATAATGGATGTGATCATTTGTGTCCAGATTTTTAATGCATTTGTTATAAGTCATGTGTACCTTCAGACCTATATTTCTTCACACAGGGCCAAAATGTCTTTAAATTTCTGGACACTGATTGTTTTGACAAAACGAAGTGTTTTCATCTTTTAAAAGTGCTGTTTCCAAGCTGGTTTTGTTTCCATAAAGTCTCATTTTCAATCCACATAATCTTGAGAGATATTTTCCAAGATAGTTCTTTTCCTCCCAGGAACATACATTTCTCACTGGACCAGTGGAACTCACAACTGGTTTTGAAATTAAGGTGTAGAATGATAAAAATTGGTGTCTTTTGACATAACTTTTTAATATTGAAATCCTGTTATCCCAGAGAACAATGTCAAGGCAAGAAAGGAAAAATACAAACCATCAAAAAAAAGATAGACTATCAGAGGACTAAATTCAAAGGAAATGTCAATCAGTGGACTGATTTCAACACTACCATTCCTTCCTATACACATATACAGACCCCACATATTCATGGATGTGGAAAATAACATGTTGTATTTACCTGAGGGCCGAGGATATGATTTCAGTGAAGAGGGGACTTCTCTCCAGTCTAAAATAATTGCCGTGGTTACCATGGTGTGGTGATAGCTCTCCTTCCCCGTCCAGGTGAGCGATGTGGGCAACCGAGTCATCAGCCCTCATCTCATCCTTATATGGAAGACAGTCTGCTAGCTGTTGTAGCAGAGGTCAGGATGGAGTCCCCGCTTTCAATGAACTTAAAAAAAAAAAAAAAGATGTAGAAACAATCTGCGTTAAGAAGTGCTACAAAAAAGAGTATAAAATGGTAGACTACTTGAAAGAAACTTCGATATTTGACAGGCAGAGTGGAAACAGGACGCTGCAAGCAAGGAGATGCATAAACAAAGATGAGCAAACTGAAATCGTGGGGCAGGACAGTGAGTCACATGTACATGATTGGGCAAGTGATGTATATTCTAGGCTTCAGAAAGAAACGCTCTGGCTCTGTGGGACTGGGCTTGGAGAGGAAAGGAGTTAACCGAAGTCAGGACAAGTGGTTTGCATCCCACAACTCTACAGTATCCAACTGTGAGATGATAAGGGCCTGTATCTCTCAGCAGCAGGGCAAGAAGTGGACAGATTTGACCAGTGTTTCCGAGTTGACTGGAGCTGATGGTTATTAGGTGATGAAGGAAGAGTTCAAGGTGGTCTTGGAATCTCAAGTAGGCGATGGTTTTATCTGCAGTAGAGGACAGAGTAGAGATAAGGGTGAGACTAAAGTATTCTGAGAGACATTACAAGCCATCCACATGGAGATCCTCAGCAGATGGAAATAGGCATAGCAACTCTAGAAATGGCTTGGAGATTAAAAATTACCTTAGGGTTTCAGGAACGAAGAAGTGATGAGTGGCTGAAAACCGGGAGTCCTTAGGGTCATGGAAGCCACAAGAGAAAAGACTTAAAAGAAGGGGGTTGGGGGAGGCATGTCTGTGCTGTGTTCCTGTTGGAGGCTTTCCCAGGGTGGGGCTTCACACAGAAACATTGGGTTTTTGACATTTGAGAGAAGGTTTAGAGATGAATGACTAAAAGCCACATTTGGATACACCGAAAATAGCTTCTTCCTAACTAGCTTGATACACTTTAGTGAGAGCAGTTTCCTCTGTCTTTTAGTTGGCTTACCCGATACGGCCAAAATATTAATCTGAAATTTATCTTCCGGTTTATTCTTATCTCCTGGAGGAGGAAATGGCAACCTGCTCCAGTATTCTTGCCTGGAGAATCCCACGGACGGAGAAGCCTGGTGGGTTACAGTCCATGGGGTCACAAAGAGTCGGACACGACTGAGCGACTTCACTTACTTTATGGTTATTTATTGAGAAAAATTGGGCTTCTCATTTTATCCTCTTTAGGAAGTGACCAAACTGATTGTTTTACATTTGATTCTCTAAGAGATTGATGGTTTGGTCATTTCAATATTTGACGTGATAAAAGCATAATTATCCTGAGGGCTTCCCTGCTGGCTCAGATAGTGAAGAATCTGCCTGCAGTGCAGGAGAGCCAGATTTAATCCCTGGGTCAGAAAGATCTCCTAGAGAAGAGAATGGCTACCCACTCCAGTATTCTTGCTTGGAGAATCCCTTGGACAAAGGAGCTTGGTGAGTTACAGTTCATGGGGTCGTAAAGAGTTGGACACGACTGAGTGTCTAACACTTTTAGTGATCCTAAGATGAACAAGTTCCCTAATTCAGCTGGAGAATTATACTCGGACAGTGAGCGGGGCCGATCAATAACCGTTCATTCATGAGTCTGGATCAGATCATTTCAGAGTTCTGACCCATCACACATGCACTGCCCACCGTGATGCTGGCTCTGCTTCTGGGTAGGTCCAGTCATTGCTTGGTGAGACATAATGGCCGTTTTAATTTTTTTCCTCTTTCTTTGATAGGCCGGGGAGGAGGATGCATCTGGTATCTAGAAAGAAGAGCCATGCAGGAGTCACCTCGTAGATTCCTGCATCTTCTCAGGAACGTCAATCAGCAGTGGGTCACATTTCAACACGTTAACTTCCTCCGGCGCATGGTAAGTTCAGAAGACCATGCTCACTGGGCTCTCTGCCTTTACTTTCCCGTTCAAGGGGATTTCAGAAATTCCTGTTGTCAGAAGAGCTGCAACAAGTACTCTTTGAAAAAGACTTTTATTTCCTGCCCTCTTAAGTTTTTCCCCAGCGTTAATCCCTTGTTTTGATTATGCTTAACTGAAACCAGAATAACTCTGGTGTCTTGAGTTTTAAAGTATGATCTCGACCTTATTGATTAAGTCTGGAGAAAGATGGAAAGCTGCTTGCATGTTTTGAGTAGGCCACAGTTAGGAAAAGCTGAACTGTTATAATTCATCTTTTTAAATTCTTTAAAGTTCTGTGAATACATCAGTAATACAGAAATAATTGCCTCAAGAGTAGGTCCTCCCTGTTATTTTACATCAGCAGTGAGATTCAAACATGCACTTCTGAACAGATTCAAACAAATTGAGTTCTTGTGATTTTCTGGGCCTTTTACAGTGGGCGTTCATAATATAGCTCAGTCTGTTTGTAGACCTTGGACCAGGTTGACTCCATGTTGTCGTCAGTACGGTAACTTACATTTGCCACTTTCTCAAATCATAAAGTGTCGTAGAATAAAGAAGCCACTGCTAAATCTCATAATTTCAGTGCAAGCATGAAAAAATAGCAAATTCATAATCTGAAGTCCTATTTGACATTTATCTCTTTTTTTTAACCTTACAATGTCCATTTTAGCTTTTAAAATCTTTTAACTTAATAAAACTCATTTTGATGAGAGATTTTAGTTTCCGATAATAATCAGACTTGTAAAGTTGGAGATGGAGGCTAATGGATATTTAGAAGATAAACTCAAATACATAGGATGGTTTTGATATGTAAACAGAACTCTGAATTCATTCCTGAATTTGTAACTCCTTCCTCAGACAAGTGTATGTAATTTCAAGCCTTTGCAATGTAATTGGAAAAAGTCACTTAGCTAGTTAACAGGAAAAGGCTTTAGTTCTAGGAGCATCTGTAACTAACTAGTTTTCTATTCTTGGCTCTGTCAGATTGTTTCCAAGCCTTGATTTCCTTATTTGAAAGTTAAAGTAGAGATACTAGTAACGATCTATCTTCCTTCACAATTTTTGAGAAGACTGAATAAGATATGTCTCCTATAAACTCTAAGGATATATGTTGTTTAAAACTGTAAAGTACCTCACGGATGTTAGCCACAGTTACTCCTTCTTGCTGATAAGTAACAGAGATTGTCTGAGTCTTCAGCCCAGTTCTCTCCACACACCCACTGCCCTGATGGTACTGAGCCCTGGGTTGTGGCCCCCTTGGAGCCTCTCTCTGCACCGCTCACTGGGCAACAAGGAAAGTCAGCAGGTTGACTTGGGCTCTTGAGTCTAGAAAACTTTTGCACTGTATTTGAAATGTTAAACCTGCAGCCTCTGAGTCTGTGTTGGGGGAAATCCTGGGGGAGATGAATAGGAAATCAATTTATCTTTCTTTCCAGGAACTTAAACTCCTAGGATTTTTTCTAAGTCATAAAATCTGAACACCAGTTAATTGTCCTCTCCATATCTTAGTAGGCTGACCCCCATGTAACACACTCTAATAGGAGTTATTTCAGCAGGTATTTATAGAGGTGCAGGAAAATCTTTTAAGTCCTGTAGAAGTCGGACTGATGTAAAGTGTTACTGAACAACCACTTAAGAGCATTTTGGGCCGCAGTTTCCTAAGTTATGTGTACCTTTTTTTTTTAAATTCAGTATGTCACACAACTAAACAGAAGCCTCAAGCAGCAAATAAAACCAAAGCCAGAACCAGCAGAATCTCCTTTCCTTGAAAAAACTTCTTTGGATGAGGCCAAAGCCGAAATACGCGAGATGAGACCTCTTGTACCCTCCAGCCTGTCTCTGTCCAGAAAGCCAAGTGAAAAAGCACTGATAGAACTAGAACCCACCTCAGTAATTGAGGGCTCCATAGCTCTGGGGAAAGAGACGAAAGAAGAGAAGCAGTGGAAAGAGATGAAGCTCCGTGCAGATGATTTGCCAGGAATTCTGGCCCGGCTGTCCAAAATCAAACTCACAGGTACTTGGGAATTTTTTTTTGGTCTTGTCAGTCTTACTTGAGACTATTCTTCTAGTTAAACAAACTACTAATTTTATTACTGCCCCAAAGGAATATTTTAAACTGCAGGTCCTCATAGTATTTTTTTCTCTCTCCAACTTAACTGGGATTTGAAATCAAATTTTTTATTTTGTGTATGCAGAATTGTAAATAGTATTACCCTGAACATATTGTGGGCTTCCTTGGTGGCTCAGTGGTAGAGAATATGTCTGCCAGTGCAGGAAACCTGGGTTCAATCCCTGGATGCAGTGGATTCCCTGGAGAAGGGAATGGCAACCCACTCCCAGCATTCTTGCCTGGAGAATTCCTGTGGACAGAGGAGCCTGGTGGGCTACAGTTCATGGGGTCGCAAAAAAGTCAGACACAACTGAGAGACTAAACATCAACAAAACATTGTACTGGAAAGAGTCCTCTCCTACTTGCAGTTAAACGGAATGTCTATGCTGCTTGTTTCCTTGTCTTCTGCGTGTTTACATCTTCTGTCCTGTAAAGACGCAGTAAGAGAATGCATCCTGATTCAGTTCTGAAAAGGGCCACATTGCTGGGCCTGATGGGCCGTGAACCCACAGGTGCCGGGGCCCCCAGCCCACTGCCGTGGTTGCTTCTCATAGGGCCTCTGGGATTGTCCCACGTACCCAGGGATGTAGATTGCTTCTCTGCAAAGAGGTTTGGTACCAGATGTTTTTGCTGAAGTCTAGCAGACTGCACCAAATTTTATTGTATCTGCTTGGGTATTAACCCATGAGTCATGTCGTTCAGTTGTTACAGCCCCCCTGGGAGTCTGGCCGAGCTTTATTGTCACCTCATCTCATAGCTCAGCCTCAAAATGGCTTATTCTGTGCTAATCCTATTAGAAGGCATGTTCTGGCCCACCCTGCAGACTGCAGGCCTGGTCTCCCCTTTCCTTCTTGGATAAGAACGGTGGTGGTTCAGTCGCTCAGTCATCTCTGACTCTTTGCGACCCCATGGACTACAGCTCACCAGGCTCCTCTGTCCATAGGATTTCCCAGGCAGGAATACTGCAGTGAGTTGCCATTTCCCTTCTCCAGAGGATCTTCCAGATCCAGGGCTCAAACCTGAGCTTCCTGCATTACAGGTGATTCTTCACCACCAGAGCCACCAGGGAAGCCCTGGGATGAGAATAAGGTGAAGAATACAGATGGGGAATGGGTGGATAATATAGTAACACTGCGTATTCTTCAAAGACAGAGAGTGGTCAGTAATATTACTGAGGCAGAATCGGGAAAGGAACAGATGAGACAGAGCATTTTCAGAGTAGAGAAAATCAGGGGAAAAGTAGTGGCGGTTGGTTTGTTTTTTAAGAGTTGAGCCTGAAATTCAGGGTAGCAGGAGGTAAAGAGATGACTTCTTTCCTCAGCCACCAAGCTCATTTTAAATCTTTTGTGGGGTATGACAGATAGACACAGGCACTTGACAAACGAGCTGAGGAATCACAGTAAGGTAACTAACAGTGAGCCTGATCACAGGTGCCATCTGTGTGTCTCACGATGGCTGAGCAGTCATCACATTCCTGCAGAAGTTATCTTGTGTCACTTACACAAGGAGTGTGCGAATCATGTGCTGACATGTTAAGAATGACCCCAGATACGATCGTAAGAATGTCACTCCAAGATGAGACCGCTCTGTCTGCAGGTGTCGGAAGCGAGCTCCCCCGGCAGCGGGACGTCTTTCTCTGTGTGCACTGCAGTGTCTCCATCCCGCCGGGCACGTCGCTTCTCTTATCACCCCACTTCTGTCAATAATACCAGCATTCTTCACTTCCCCCAGACAGGAAACCCTGGAGTCGGTCTTAATTCTTTGCTCTCCCTTGAGAGCGTCGCCTCCAGTCTCACCTCCTTTGCTAGCCCTGCGAGGTTCTGCACCCCCTCTCTGCAGGCTGAGGTCCAGAACTCCTGAGGCGTTTGGTCCTAACTGCCGTCTCTGTCCCATCTTCCTGCCATACTGACTTTCCTTTTCTCATCTACTCATAACCCACTCAAGAGTACCTTCCCTTCATGGTGCCTCATGCCTGGGCTCTGCCCGAGTTTAAAGGAACGTGGTCACCTGGAATGATTAAGCTCCTCCCCAGAAACAGACTTTTTCCCTTTCCCCTGTCCCCCATTCCCACCCCTGTCCTAGCAGCTGGGTGTGTCCATCCTCCCCACCGTGCTCAGTCCTCCCACCTCCTTGGAGAGCAGTCTGCCCTCGTATCCATCAGACCCTTTCAAGGGTTTTCCCTTAGTCCTGCTCTGGCCTGCTCTTGGCAGTCAATAAAGAACATCAGCGTTTCATCCATCATATGCATGAAAATATTTCTGTCACATTTTGCTTTTTCTGTTTATGATGTTTACTTGGCGATGTTCTGTTCTGTTTTATTTTTAACTTTCATATATTAAGCCTTACTAGGTTTTTAATGCTTAGAGATACTTTCACCACCCTGAGGTTATAGAAGCCTTCACTTGTGTTTTTTTCAGGCACTTCTATATTTTTACTATGTTCTTTAAGGTTTGGGGACCATGTGGAAGGTATTTCACTGTAAGGTGTAGGGGTGGTTGAGAAAACTGGTGATAGCACTGTTGAGCAAGGCTTGCCTCTTTTTGTAAATAAAGTTTTATTGGAACATAGCCGCAGCTATTGGTTCTATGCTCATGGCACACTACCTCAGCAGACTTGAGTCATTGCCTCAGAAAAGTCATGGCCTGGAGAGTGAGTGTAGTGACCTCTGGGCTGGAGTCCCTGCTCTCAAGTCATTGCTTTTACTAGTTCAGTGACCTTGAGCAAGTTCCATACGTCCGTGCCTCAGTTACCCATCTGTAAAGTGGGATTAGTAATGATAACTTACTTCCTAGGGGTGTACTGAGTGTTAAATGGAATGACATCTGGAAGCTGCATAGAAGTGACCATGTTAAAACCTATACACTCGTTTCTTAAATAAAAAATAAATTCATCACCTGGGTGATGTAACTTGCAGGCCCTTGAGTTTGCTGCCCTGCCCTTGGAGAACTTCCAGCTCTCTGCTTGGAAGACTGGATGAATGATTGTGTTGAGACTTAAGAATGGCAATACTGAAGGGGGGAGAACCAGGTGTGAGGGGAGGGCGGTACTGGACACACGGAATTGGAGTTGCCCAGGGAGCTGTGAAGGACGGGACCCCCAGGCTGGAAGAGCATGGACTCTTCAGCATAGGGTTGACCTGAAGCCATGGCGGTGAGCAGGTCAGGTGTAAAGTGGCCAGAGCAGAAAGCCAAGGACAAGACTTTGGGGCCAGTCCGCTTTTAAGGACTGGGCAGAATGTGTAATA
The DNA here is from genome assembly GCA_006408675.1 of Madoqua kirkii. Lineage (NCBI taxonomy): Eukaryota > Metazoa > Chordata > Mammalia > Artiodactyla > Bovidae > Madoqua > Madoqua kirkii. The sequence goes on from SJYC01132085.1 coordinate 31,427, forward strand.
GGGCTTGCAAGGAAATATGTGGTAAGAGGAAGGGACACAGGAGAGGACTTCATCACAGAAAGGGCCCATAAAGGAAGTTCTGCTTGGCACCTTTAGAGTGTTGTGTATCCAAGCAGGGCTTCATCCTTAAAGCATGGTCTCAAATCTCCAGCGGTGACTAAATTGCTCTTTCAGCAGCGGTTGTGCTGTCTGTAGGGTGTGCATTGGCTCATCGGTCTGCTGAGAAGCACGCGTGGCACGTGTGTGTGTTCCCGTGGCGCTTCCTGGACACCATCCCCAGGGATCAGATCCTGGGGCCCCGGGCCGGGACCCAGAGCTCTGCACCTTGTCACGGGTGCAGATGATCGCAGGCAGGTAGTCCTGGGCCACCCTTCAGGAAAGCAAAGGAGGCACCGTGTTGGCAGAGGGCTGGCCCAGACCCCCATGGTCTGGTGGGCATGGGGGGCTCGCCCCCTCCTTCCTGTGAGAGCCTGAGCAACCCTGGCCACGACTGGCATGGGAGCAGCTGCGGGCAGGGGCTGGGGGGCGTCTGGACCACACAGGAGAGGTGTGCATGGGCGAGATGCACACGTGGGTCGGGGAGCAGCCTCCCCTGCAGCCACAGATGGAAAAGTCCCGGCAGTGAACATCTCGTATCATTTTATATATTCCCTGCCCCCAGTTTCTGGATGAGCTAATTGAATTCAAGTCATTTCCTTCTGCTTATTCCATTTAAAGAGGCAACACCCTTTGAGTGACCCCAACTCTCTTATTTGACCTCTTGCCTCCCTATTTATTTTATGACTTGAGTTCAAACATGTCTTGGAGTCTGCAGGATTTTTTTTTTTTTTTAAAAGACAATCCCTGGTGTTTATCAATTGTTTTCTTTTGGACTCTTTACATCTTGGGCAATTCATTTATAGCTCATGATAGCCAAGGCAGAAATACCTGGGAGGCAGCGATCACTTTGATAGAACTTGTCTCTCTTCCTTCACCTCCTTCATGTATAGCTGTAACACACCAAGGATAATAAGCTGTAGACTAAGGAAGAGCCATGTAGTGACCGTGTGTCCCATTCATTTGTAGGACAGCAGAGTAGCAGCAGGATGGGGCTTTTGCATTTATACCAGGATCTGGGCCAAAGTCTGCAGGAGCTAATGCTGTTTAAAGATTTGTTTTTTTTCTATGAAAGGAAGTAAGACTGAGTTTATAAAGAAGTTATAGTGTGTCTCCCTTGAGTTTCTCTTGCCAGCTGAGCTATTTACAATATGTTTTTGGAGTTTGTTGCAAGGACCACACTGGGGTGAAGAAATTTTATTTGGATTAGGATCATAAGACACTTTGGTGACTCAACCAAGTTAACACTTAATATGGGTCAATAAAAAGCAGAAATTTTTTCCTGAATAATGTCTGTGCTGAAAAGCTGCAGCATGTTTTTGTTTTTTTTTTTTCCTGAGACCAGAACACTAAAATGGTTTGTTTATTGAAGCCAATAGATTAGGCTGTTGACAGAACTGATGTGCACTGCAGCCTGCCCGTTTCTGGACTTCTTTCTCCAGAACCTAGAATGCTGCTTTTTATTAAAAGGAAAAAAACAAAACAAAACCCAAGAATAGAGGATGCAGCTTTATTTTACGTTGCTTAAAAAGGTCAGTGTACTGTAATTATCAGCTCTCAGATACTGCATAAAAGATTTTTCACATTTTCCTAAAAATATTGTTATAGATTCTTAAATTTTAATATATATTTTGAAATAATTACCTTAATATTTGTATGCTTGATAAATGTTAAAGCAGTGTTTTCATTACTGAGTTTTACTTTTAGAACAAATAGAAAATACAGAGAAGCCAAAATGGGAAGGATGGGACTCTCCTTATAATTCTAAATATAATCATCCAAGTGATACCTGTTTTGATGATTTTGGGGTATTCTAGAATGTTTTTCTGAGGCTTCCCTGGTGGCTCAGGAGACCTGAGTTTGATCCCTGGTCGGAAGGGGCTACCCACTCCAGTATTCTTGCATGGAGAATCAATCCCATGGACAGAGGAACCTGGCGGGCTACAGTCCATGGGGTCGCAAAGAGTCGGATACAATTGAACAACTAACACGCACACACAGAATATTTTTCTATACATGCCATTCAGATGCTTTTGCTTTTTAAACAAAAATAAGATCATAATGTAAATGTTTTCTACAGTTAAAAAAAAATCCTAATTCTGTGAATATTTTTTTGTGCCACTGTTTTTGGTGGCCTTTTCTTTTAACAAGTGATGTTTTGTGAAAATACAGACACGCATAAGAACACCCCTCCCTGTGTGACGTGGCGTCCTTGGGTGCCTCTTTTGCGTTTTCAGCTCGAGGATGGAGACTCTGAGTCTGTTACTGGTAAGACATTCCTGTGGCCTGAAGGAGATGCAGAGGGAGCTACCAGCAAGGGAACTTCCACTCTAAAGAGGTTTTTCCAGTGTGGTTTTGAAACCACCGTGCCAGCGCCCTGCTCCCCAAGTCTGGTTTCTCTCATGGTCTGCCTCCACTCTCAGCACACAGGGTGTCTGTGCTCAGCATTTTCTCCAGCGCCCCTGCCAGGGGCCATGTGGGTGGGGGCCTGCCCGTTGGGTTGAGGTCCTCCGTGTCATCTCCACCTCGACTTAGTGAGAACGACATCAAGGGAGGCTCTGCACCCTCTCTGTTCCGGCCCCTTCTTTTTACTGTCCAGGCAGCGCAGCTGCCCCAGCACACTCCTGCTGTTGCATAAAGTGGGTCCAGGACACCACAGTTCACCCTGGCCTCTGTTCCTCACTCCTCACCCTCCACAGCAGCCAGAAAGACAGCGTCCCCTCAGATAGCCTTTATTCCCCTCCCAGGCAGCAGTAGTGGTAAAGAACCCCCCTGTCAATGCAGGAGGCATAAGAGACTCAGGTTCGACCCCTGGGTTGGGAAGATCCCCTGGCGAAGGGCATGGCAACCCACTCCAGTGTTCTTGCCTGGAGAATCCCATGGACAGAGGAGCCCATCGGCCCACAGCCCATAGGGTCACAAAGAGTGGGACACACTTGAAGCAACTCAGCACACACACACATCCGTTTTCTCACTGCTTGGTCATTTTCTGCTATTCAAATAGTGAAAGGCACAAGTCATCTCTCAGCATCTGTCTTCAGTTTCATCTCATCTGCAGTGTATTTAACAAACATTTCATGAGGGTTTTAGTATCCACTCTTTACCTAATTTATTGTGATGTAGGTTTTTCTCTAATTTTCATTTTTATTCCATCATTTCAGTTGGTTTCTGGTGGGAGTGGGCCATGTAGATGCTTCAGCCAGTGTTCCAAGCTAGATGAAAACTCTTTTTATCTGGGCTATTCTGTCTTCTGATGATGTCACTGCTTTAAATACAGTTTGAGATTAATTCTTTCCCAGCTGAGCTACCAGAGAAAGAACCCAAGATTAATTGGATTGATTTTAAGTATGAGATGGGTGGTAGATGCTAGAGAAATGTAGAGCTAAATTTCATGAGGATGATAATCATTCTCAAAAAGGCATTGACAGCTTTTATGAAGAGAAGGAGAAAAAGCTATGAGTTGAGAATGGGCTCAGCTGCATGTAACTGAAAACTTGAAGAACAGTGACTTAAGCAGATGAAGGGTTTATACTCTCTCATATTGAGGAGTCTGAGATTAGGAGTTGAGAGCTAGTGCTCAGGGATTTTGTTAACATAGTCGGCCCCTGCTCTTTGCCCTGTTCTCATTAGCTTCTGGCTTTTGTCCTCAAGACCACAAGGTGGCTGCCACTCTCCCATCATCATGTTGCATTCCAGGCAGAAAGAATGAAGAAAGGTGATGATGTGGAAAGGCAGAAACCTCCTTAACAAGACTTGGCCTTTTTAGGGAATTCACTGGTGCTCCAATGGCTAGGATTCTGTGCTTTCACTGCCAAGGGTGTGGGTTCAGTCCCTGGTCCAGGAATTAAGATCGAGCAAGCCGGGGCAGGCTTTTTACTTGGGAGGGGGAAGTTTTGGTAGGAATATCTCCTTACATTTCATTGGCCAGGGCTGTACAGCAAGCGTGGCCTCTCCAGCTAAAAGGGACGAGGTAAAGAATACCTCTATCATTTAAAAAAAACCAGAGCATCTAAGTCCAGCCTGGTCAGTGCTGTGTGTAGCCAGCGTCCCTATGTCCTCACAGCACCCACAAGCCTGTCTTTTTATGCAGTACATCCCCTCCCAGGAAGAGGATGTGGGCTGCCCGGCTTTCCATCCCCCCCTTCCCCCCACAGTTTTCCAAAGACAGTAGAACCGCACCTCTAGATCTGCTGTGGGACCGCACAACACACGCGCATTCTGTGCAGCGTGTTTAAATAAAGCTGCTTTGCCACCTTGACATACACTTTCCCAGGGGTGGTGATGAGTGTGCAGCTGTCTGTCGGCAGTCTTCCCCTGCCATCTTGATCATCAGGTTCATGTTTGAGACTCCTCCTGTGTGCTGGGGGATTGTCCTCACTGGACTGTGCCATGGAGGAAGACCAGCTGGCCCAAGCCTTCACTGATGTTTGGTTGATGAGGCTTCAGGTTGATGGTGAAACTTCAGCAGAACAAAGAAGCGAGCCAGGCGGCCCCTCTTTAGCTCCTTTGTTACACTTAGAAGTCACTGAGGGCCTGTCATCCTGTTAAGCTGTCTTCTTTGCCCTGGATTCCATCATCCGCCTCGAGAACTCCACTCCCTTTAATGGTTCTGAATCGCCAGGTGTGGTCTGGGCAACTTGGAGTGCTTGTTAAAATGCAGATTCCTGTGCCTTGTCTCCATAAACTCTTTCACACTAGGTCTGGAATGGGGGCATAGGAATCTGTATTTTAACGAAGGGCCCTGGTTGGCAGGGTCCCCAGAACCTACTCTGAGAAACTATTATGCAAAGAACTCACTCAACACCCTTTCCACCACCTCAGCTTCGTGCTTGGCAAACCACCTTGCTCCCCATTTCAAACAAAAATCGAGCTTTGGTTTTCATTAGGTGGGAACTCCTGGTTTATCTGGATTCTCACAGGTCATTGCCTTTTCTCCTCTCTGCCTGTCTCTTCTCCCTGCCCCACTGCCTGTGAGCGGCCAGCTGCATCACTGTGGACCCGGGACGTTCTCTCAGTTTCTGTACACAGTCAGGACTCCCGCTCCCTGGCGGCTGTGAAGCCGCATCTCTGGAGGGGCCTGATCTATGGCTCCCCAGCCCTGCAGATGCCTGACTGTCATGCTGGGGTGTTCTCGAGGGGCTAGTTTCTAGTTCAGAGTGTAGTACGGTAGCATCTCACTTGCTAAGGTTAAGGAATGAGAAACTTACACAACTGAATTTAAAAGGTTGCTACCGGGCTATCTCTTTAAGTGCTAAAAAGCTTTTGCACAGTCGCATTGTTCTTTTATGTCTTAAGCAGGGGATGGTAAATTCGGAGGTTAAGAATGAAAGGAGTGCTGATGTAGCAGTGTTTTGTTAAAACACAAGGCATGGCTCTTGATCTGTATTCACGTGGGTGGTGCTCTCTTCAGAGGAGGTGGGCAGGCTGTCTGGTGCTCCCTTACCCCGTGGCCCCGTGTCTCTGTTTCTTCTGCCTCTGGCACTCACACCTACCGCTCCTCCCCATTCCCAGGCCAGCTCCTCCTCATCCTTCATCTTCACCTTGACCTCAGTTTGAGCAGGTGTCTAGGTCGGGAGCCCTTACCTGCCCAGCGGCCGTGACTTCACCCTCTGACCTGCTTTCACACTGTGGTGTTGTGCCTGTTGGCTTGTCTGAATCTCCACCAGCCTGTGGGCACCACGAGGCAGGGACCACATCCATCTCCTTGGCTTGTAGCATTCCCAGGGCCTCACTCCTGCCCTGCACATAATAGATACTCAAAAAATAGAAGCTTATGGGGGAAAAAAGCTGTAATGAACTCTCTTGCAAAAATCTGTACAGTTTAAAAGAGCTTAGGTTTTTAAGTACAAATCATTTTCCTGTGATGTAATAGCTGAATATTTTGTTGTCGTTCAGTCGCTAAGCTGTGGCCAACTCTCTATGATCCCATGGACCGTGGCATGCCAGGCTCCTGTGTCCTCCACCATCTCCCAGAGTTAGCTCAAATTCATGTCCACTGAGTCAGTGATGCCATCTAACTATCTCATCCTTTTGTCGCCCCCTTCTCCTCCTGCCCTCAATCTTTCCCAGCATCCGGGTCTTTTCCAATGAGTCGGCTCTTCACTTCAGGTGGCCAAAGTATTGGAGCTTCAGCTTCAGCATCAGTCCTTCCGATGAATATTTAGCGGCAGCTGTAAAGTATTGTACCTGCGACAGGTGACCTTGGGCCACTGTGTTTCATATTTCTGTCTGCTTTTCACCATGTCACCCTCACCTGTTGTTATTGATATGAAACTGAGAAAAATCTTCATTATTTTAGTAAAAACTGCTCAACTAACAGTTTCTTCTTGCCAAACTGATTTTTCAAAAAGACTGTCTTTACTTCTTAAAAGCTTGAAAGTGAAAGTGGAAGTGAAGTCGCTCAGTCTTGTCTGACTCTCTGTGACCCCATGGACTAGTAGCCGACCAGGCTCCTCCCTCCATGGGTTTCTCCAGGCAAGAGTACTGGAGTGGGTTGCCATTTCCTTCTCCAGGGGATCTTCCCGACCCAGGGGTCGAACCCAGGTCTCCTGCATTCCAGGCAGACGCTTTAACCTCTGAGCCACCAGGGAAACTAAGCATCAGTTTTATGGAAACTTTTTTTAGTTAAATACAAAGATCGTAAAGTGTTGGTTATTGAGTATACTGAGAAGAAATGTTTTTTTGTTGAAAAAGAAAACTAAAAATAGGATGAAAAAGTAGGAAACCTTCGATAGTTAAGGAAAAACTGATTGGAAGAACAGTCTTAGGGTCTCACTCAGTGTTGCCTGATTAACTTGGATGCAAACAGCTTTTCTGGCTGTGTTTTTTTATATATACCTGCTGGCTGTTTCGTTTCCCTCTTCTGAATGCCGTATATGCAAACTAACTGCTTCCTGGGAAATTTCCTGGGGACTGAACTGAGGGCTTCCTTTTCGTAATAGTGATGCTCAGTAAATTTGAAGTTAGGAGTTTCAATTTAGTCCTGGATTTTTAAGACCACCACCTCTGGTCGCCGAGTGTGAAAAAAAATAAAGAGGAAAACTGGAAGGCCCTGCAAGTTGCTAGTTTTGCAGCTGTGTTATTAAAAATCTCCATTAGAAGTCTTTATCTTTTAACCCGATGTGGTCACAGTTTGTAGTCAGTTACTCTCTGATTGATTGTGTTTAATGTTGCTGAGGAAAAAAGTACCCTGTCTCTCATGAATTGACTTTTCATCTGAATGAAACGATAAGTATAAGAATTACTACCTTCCTCCATGCATGTGTGGGTAACAGAATTGCCAGAAGGTTCACGGAACGCAGCCAAGCCATGAAGCCTATGAGACTCACTTAAATTAGAAATTGAGCCATTTGAAGCTTATGGTGTTAACAGAAACGAAAAGAGAGGAAGAAGTCATAAGTACAGCTATCAAGTAAAACATACATGTTCGTTTGAAAATCAAAAAAGACCTAATTCCCGCCTTTTAATTAAGTTGTATAGTTTTGAACTCTGAGATCCGTTAACAAAAACATTCCATTGCTTGGAGCCACCAGTGAACAAAGCCACACACAAATTCATTAACTGTCTGTTCTCTGGCTGCTTTGTACATAAAAGAGATTTAAAGGAAATACACCTCAGGTCTATAGGATTTGGTTTATAATATTGCATAGTCCCTGCTCTCAAGGATAATGAGATACAATAGATCACAAGGATAATTTGAAATCTATAGAGAATCTCAAACTATCATTTAGTCAGCGGTTTCCATCTTTCAAGCAAATCTTTTATCAGATTGATAATTATCTGAATTGATTTATTGGAGTTTTGTTTTTCACTCTTAATTCTTTTTGGGGCCAGGGCTGAAAAACAGCGAGGCAGTGAAAGAAAGAGATGAAGCAGGATGTAGATGACCAGTTTTTTAATATCATCTTTAGAGTTATTTTTAATGGATGATCTCAGAAAAGAGATAAAGTTCTTTTTAATGGATGATCTCAGAAGGAGCATGAGCACTTTCATTCTGCTTGTACTCAGAGACCAGCAGTTCTCAAAGTATTGAGCCTTTAACAACAACAAAAAAATCATTCTTGAATAAGCCACTGCTTCAAGAAAACCTCTTGTGTACTGGGAAAGGGAAAACCTTTCAGAAGTTGCTTGCTGCTCTGGAAGCAGACAATGAGCTGGAGCTGGAGCGCCAGGACCCGCGGAGCCACCCTCTGCAGGGACGGAGCCCCCTAGGTGCAGAAGCAGGGGCCTGTGCCCGGTGGGTGGGGCAAGGGGAACGTCTGCCCTCGGTGTGGGCTTCCTGCTCGGGGACTTGTGGCCATTCCCCTTAGGATCTCTGCTGCAGGAGCATCATGGCTCGTGTGCAAGGATGTCCTGAAAGCACAGCTGGCCTGCTGGTGGTGATGTGATCAGCTGGGTGGTGTGTGTGTGTGTGTGTGTGCTCAGGTTGCTCAGTGGTAAAGAACCTGCCTGCCAGTGCAGGAGAAGCAGGTGTGATCCCTGGGTTGGGAAGATCCCCTGGAGAAGAGAATAGCAACCCAATCTAGTATTGCCTGGAGAATCCCATGGACAGAGGAGCCTGGCGGTCTACAGTCCATGGGGTCACAAAGTGTTAATCATAACCAACCAGCTGAGCACAGCTGGTCTTCCCTTCCTTCAGTGGAATTTTATTCTGAAAATGTCTTTCTTTGCAGGACTTACTACAGTATAACCTTATAGCAGAGAGCCATATATCATTTGTAACTCACATGACCCTTGGTCAGGGCGAGGGTTGAGTTCACCCCCCTTGGCTGGCTCCTGGATCTCCACATGTAAAGCTGAACATGCTACCCACCAGTGCTTGCCTTGCTGCTTATTTTAGAGCAGGCCTTTTCAAAGTTTGTTGGTTGTGTATTTTATCAGTAAAAAAATTTTAAGTGCATGTGTGTATATTTATAAAATATTTATGCTATTGTATATAAAAGCCATATGTAACAAAAATGTATAGTTATTACTTGTAAATAAAATGTATGTGCTCTCATCCCAATGTATTATATTCATTTTATGATATGCAAAATGTGTTTTAGAAGAAAGAGTTAAAAAGTGAAATCTGAATGAAAGTTCTCGTGTTTTCTTCCCATAACCCTGAAGTATCCACACACTGCTTTGAAGTGCAGTGTTTCCGGGGTTTAAATAAATGTAAAAGCACTTTGGCATTGCAGAGTGCCTCCCAAATGTATGTTTTGTTTTTGTCATCATAGTTAGTCCACAGTTACTAAGGACTGCGCTGTGGTCCCTCCCCTGGATGTTATAAAACTGGGGCACATGGAGCTTGTGTGGAGTGTTTTGTTGTTTGTCGACGTTCCTTAAGGCACTGCTTTGAAACATTAAGTCTAAGCATAGTGGCTGGAAAAATAGATCATCTCGAACCACATTTTAACAGTTAAGAAGAGCACCACTTTTTAGGCCCTTAGGACTTGCCAGGCACTGGCCTGAGTGCTCTTGTTACGGTAGAAACTAGTGCATCTCTGAAAGGTGTCACTCGGTGTGGACAGGAGCCCGTGTGGCTGGTCCCTGCGGACACTGTGCCTGGAGAGAGGGGCTGGGGGTGGTGGCATTTGCATGACTGAAGGTTGTGCAGTGTTGCTCCAGAGATAGAGTTACACCCAGAGCTAGGTATTTCAAGGGAGTTGTCTTGACTTGGTCTGGAACAGAGGGACCGAGAGACTGAGTCCCACAGGAGGCTGCCCCTGGTGAAGCCACCCCTCCAGGACAGACATTAGGCTGGCTGACCCCAAGTTCCCTTTGACCTTTTGCAGTCCTTTGTTCTCTGAGTTACTGAATTGTTTGGCCTCTTTGCTGTAATCACTTAGGCTTATTCCCTGTTGAAGTCCTGTGCCTGCAGGTGATTTGCTCTACTTCCCTCGGCACCACGGCTGCCCTTCCCCAGCCCTTGTCCCTTCCCCGAGGCCCTGCAGGCCTCTCCCTGGTCCCTAAGCCATCTTCCCTCCACCTGTGTCAAGTCTCGTCTTCCTCAAATGCCACCCTCCTTACAGTATTGCTATTTTCTCTTAACTGCAGAACAGGTGAGCACAAGCTTTGCAGGTAAATATACCACAAAGCTATTATTTCATAGTTTCTAAAGGTCAGAAGTCCAGGCCTGACCTGGCCGGTTCCTGCTCAGGGTCCCTCCAGGCTGAAGTCACTGTGTGGGTCGGGGCCTTGCTTCTCATCTGGGGCGCAGGGCCACTTCCGGGCCCACGGTTGTTGGCAGAGTCTGTCTCTGTGTCTGGCACTGAGGTCCCTGGACTGCTGTGCTCCTGGGGGCCGCCTCGGCTTCTCTGCCACATGGCCCCCAGGCAGCCCACTTCAAGGAGGTTTGCTTTCTTCTGGGCCAGCCAGGGCGTGCCTGCTTGTGACTGTGTGAAATTAAAAAATTTTTTTAATTATAGAGAACATAAGAACTTCTCCCAGAGGAGGCAGGCAGACCAGAGACCATATCTGGTAGCTCCTTGTCAATGATGTTGGCCAGTGGGAGGAGGCGATGCCGCCAGTCTTAATGTCGAAGCCGGTGTTGGTTCCGAGCAGTGTAGAGGGCAGGGCTGCAGTTGTGCTGGGTGTTGGGGCTGCCTTCTCACCCCGCATCTCCCCAGGTGCCTGTGGGGTCTGTGTGGGGTAGACCCCACCCACGAGCAGGGGTGCTGTGGGGAGTTCATGGAATGGGGCTGTCCCTCTTCCTTGGGTCTCCAGAGTTCCCCCTGGGACTACGGGACAGCGCTCCTGGGCCTCTACTGGATGGGTCAAGCTTCATCGGCCACATTGATTTTCTGTTTATTTGTGAAGGGACAGAATACGAGATTACCAAATAAAATATAATTTCCAGTGTTATTAATGAAAGACTATATTACATTCACTTTTAATGAGATCTTGGTGTTGCAAAATGATTCCACGTAATGAATCCCCTGGAAATCAATGAAAAGTTTAATTACCATCATGGCAGTGCTGTGCGAGAATATTGCTTCGGTCAATTTTACAATTTATCAATTTTCTTTCCCTTTCTCTTTCTTTAATTGCTTTGATGAAGTAAAAATACATTCTTCGTTAGCTTTTGATCTATTTTTGGAAATGTGTTACAAAAATTCAGATTTCTTCCTCTAGTAATAATGGTCCCTGTCATTTTAAAATCTGTGTTACCATTTACAATTTGTATTTTTTTTAATGAGGCAGTATTTCCATTTTGTAGATTTAATCATTGCTAAGTCTTACTAAAGCATTATCTTTTTCTCTCTGTCAGTTTTTTTGCAAACTACTTGCTATCTCTTCTCAGTTCAAGAGTTGACCCATTAGTCAAAAATTCGATGTTCTGTGTTTATTGCTCATCACCCAGTCAAGCTCTGGGGGCAAATAAAAAGAAAAACCATTGGTTTTGTGCAACTATGTACCCTTTTTGATTTCAAACAAAGTGAATTTTTTTCTTACAGTATTTTTAGTTTGACATTTCACTGATAATGATACTGTCTTTTCCACCATGATGGTAATTGATTTTTTAAACCTATTTACAAAGCACAATACAAAATGTTGACCTAGTTTTTTTGATCTAAGGTTGTTCTTTATATTGGTAACTCTAGATTTTGCTGACGATATACTGAGAAAGTCATCCCTTCTATATATCTGGCTCCCCATGGCGCTGCTCTCGTTCCCTGTGGATCGATAGTCGAGCCTCTCAGATGGTCCCTCTGTATGTTCTAAGTCAGGGTGCCCACTGCTCCCGGTTAAACAGCCAGTGATAGACAGCCTCTGGACCAGACGAGTGCGGACTCCTCAGCTTGCCGTTCTGCGGTGCGACAGCCACCACCCTGCCTCCTCAGCCCCCAGTAAATACTCCTCCTGGCCTGGTGCAGTGGGATCCCCGCAAGTAGCAGCGAGCCAGACAGTCAGGGTGCCTGCCCCCATGGAGCTGATATTCCAGGCAGAAGCCAGAGAGTGACAAGCACCAGAAAGGAAGCGCAAGGGCGCTGTCAGCCTGGAGGGCTTCCTAGCCCCCAGTAAATACTCCTCTGGCCTGGTGCAGTGGGATCCCCGCAAGTAGCAGCGAGCCAGACAGTCAGGGTGCCTGCCCCCATGGAGCTGATATTCCAGGCAGAAGCCAGAGAGTGACAAGCACCAGAAAGGAAGCGCAAGGGCGCTGTCAGCCTGGAGGGCTTCCTGCACGTGAGGTGATGGGGCAGTTCTCCCTGAGATAGGATCTCTGAGATCTCTGAGGCAGGACCTGGAAGATGAGGAGGATCCACCCGTGGGAAGAGGCAGAGGGAATAAAAAGTACAAGGACCTCAAGGCAGAATAGAGCCTAACCTGCTCAGCACAATGCCGCATGTCCAGCACGGTACCGATTGTGGATTAGGTACATGGTGAGTGTTTGTTGAATGAATAAGTGAACAACTGGATCTGAAACACCCATCTTAGTTTTTACTCTTGAGTGTAATGGCATTTTTATAATAAGCATAGAGTTTTTATTATTGGAATGGTGTTCTGTAAAGCTTAATTTTCCACTGAAAGGTCAGCCTGCAGTCCGTGCTGTTGCGGTGGGGATTGGTCCGCCTGGAGGCAGGCTTGCATGGCTGGGACCCTCCGCCCTGCCTGGTGACAGCGCCTGGTTTGTTTCTCTGTTGCAGCCCTGGTCGTCAGCACCACCTCGGCCGGCTTCGCCCTGGCTCCAGCGCCTTTTGACTGGTCCTGCTTCCTGCTAACCTTTGTTGGAACAGGCCTGGCTTCCTGCGCTGCCAACTCCATCAATCAGGTCAGTGCAGCACCTTTCCGCCGGGTCAGGGTCAGGCTATTGTTGCTTCTTCTGAGATTGTCATATTGTGGCATTTAAAAAGAAGAAGAACCCTCCCAAATCACACCCATCGCTGGGAAGGTCCTGTGAGCCTGGAACACTGTGTGTCCTGCAAGGTCTGGGGCCCAGAACCAGTCTGTCTTTTTCTTTTCAGGTGAAAAGTTTTCAGGTATATTCAGAAGCGAGAGCAATAGAGTATCTTTCACAAATGACCAGGGTTTGTGGTTAGAAAGTGTTTTTAGAGCGACCTCCCTGACAGTCCAGTGGTTAGGACTCTGTGCTTCCAATTCACAGGGTGCAGGTTTGATCCCTGGTTGGGGAACTAAGATCCGGCATGCCACATGGCACAGCCAAAAAAATAAGCTAATTAATTCAGTTCATTTTTTTTAAAGTGCTTTAGAGCTATCACTCTCTCCTCTTTCCCACTTCAGGCACATTCCCCCAAGCTTACCTTATTATGTGTTGTTCTTCCTTTGGTTTGACTTGTTTGCATTTTAAAACCACCACTATGCAAAACAGTGTACTTTAAACAAGCACATCCACCTTAAAAAAAAAATTCTTTAATTCAGTCCTCAGTAAACTTGGCCCATGGAATCAGAATATATCAAAAAATTAATTAGCACATTATTTTTAATGCTTCTTCCCCTCCCTATTATGTTAAATGTCAAAATAATTCGCTAAAATGCCTCCCCCCACCCCACGCCCTCCCCAGCCTGGCCACTGCAGTGTGTGCCCCATCCTTGTGGCTTTCTCATAAGATATTGTGGCAGAAAAGTCTTGGCTAAAACGTAAAGAAAGTCATTCTCCTCACCAGAACACCCAAGAGGAGTTGGCATGGTTTTAAAACAGGAATTGAAGTTACCAGCAGGAAAACAGCTTGGCCAAGTGGATGCATGCGCTGGTAGTCTGCAAAGCATGAGCCTTTCCATTCAGGAACATCTAGAATCAGTGTGCTTTTACCGTGTGTTATCAGCTGCTTGGAGAAGGGTCAATGCATTTCAAATAAAGTTAATTTTCTGTTCCGATTTTACATCAAAACAGCGCTTACAGGAGGTTCAAGCAGCTGTACCCACTGGCCCCCATCCCACACCCCTCCTGTTGCACCTGCCATCTCTTCCTGTTGCACCCTCCCTTGTTCCCCAGCTAAGAGATTGATGGTTTCACAATGAAAACGTTTTTAATGACGATTTGAATAAAAAGCAGTATAAGCAAAGTGGGTTTATGTGACTATTTGTGGGCCTATTTTTCAAAATATTTTTTCAAAATATTTTTAAAATTATCACTTGTATGTATTCAGTAGTTATAAATCCAGGTCATAAGATTAATAATATCAATTGCTATCTTCTGTTCCAGTTACGTAAATTTTAATAGAGGCTTCGGACAAAAGTATGGAGACTCAGAAAATAGCAACACAAGCTCATAAACATTAAATGGTCCCTAGATATTATAAAAGATGACACAGTGGGGGACTTCCCTGGTCCAGTGGTTAGGACTTTGCCTTCCAAGGCAGGAGGTATGAGTTTGATCCCTGGTCAGGGAGCTAACATCCCACATGCCTTGGGGCCAAAAAACCAAAACATAAAACAGATGTAACAGAGTCAATAAACACTTTAAAAAATGATCTCCATCATTAAAAAAAATAAAATGAGCTACATCAAAAAGTCTTTTAAAAAAATAGACTGGCCTTGAGTTGGAGCTGTCTGATTCCCCTCCCTGCCACCATCACCACCAAAAAGAATAAAAAGCTGGTCAAGGATTCATGATGGAGTAAAACCATTCAATTGTAGCAAAGAAATATCTGGAGGAAATAAAGTGGAATGATTTATATTAGGCAGAAGTTTATTATGGAAGCTGAACACAAACCAAGGTTTTAGAAATGTTTTAAGTTGAAATGCGTTTAGATGGCTGTGTTATTTCAGTTTTCTCCAGGGGCTGAGTTGGGTTCTGTAGGTTTTAAACTGCTGGGGAAGCTGCAGCCTCCATAAAGGGATTCTTTCTGTGATGATAAATGCCAAGAGTCTTGTCCTGCCTCCTCCTCAGGCTAGTATCCTAGCCCTGCCTGCCTCTGATGCACACAGCTGTCCCGCTCTTCTGCTAGAACTTTCTCATACCCCCCACAGGCCTCAGCAGTGTTGAGCATGGCGTCCACCCTCAGTCAGGGCTATTGGGTACACAAATACTTTTCTCATCCTCTCCTGTTTATCTGTATTGCTTCCCTCCACTTGTCTTGGGCTCTGATTTCATTCGGAAGTCTTGTAATACTTAAAAAAAAAATCTCACTGATTTCCATCGTCGGATTTCATTGTTGTCATTGTATCAGTTAGCTTCTCAAATGACAGTATTTTCTAAATAATGTTGGGAATATTTTAATTCTAGTGTTGTTAAGCAGTCTCATAAAATAAAGGAATGTGAGGCCATTTTTATCAATGCTTTTCTTTAGCATCAAAGAGCACAAGGCCACAGGATTTGCATGAGCTTTTGTAAGCAGGCAGAAAAAGAAACAGTTGAAAAGGAAGAGCTCCCTGCTCTTTCAAAGGAGCTGGCTTCCCACTAAAAGAGTGCAGAAGTGTGGTAGGTGTGCAGGACCGATCTCCAGCTTCTGATAGAGTTCTGTGGGGAGAAAATGTCCCCTGTCACATTTGTAGAAGGTTTCAAGTAACATTTCATGTTTTTCAAAATACTTCTCATTGCTGTTATTCATTTAGTTCTGAGTGTTTCTTCTTTATACCCTACTTCTGTGATCTCTCTGTGTAAAAGTAGGAAACATAAAGCTTTTTAAAGCAGTTCTTAACCATTTTTTTAAGGAGGGAAAATGAGATTTAGCTTCTGATATATGAAGTCCTGACTAATGCATAAAGAGATACATGTACATGTAAGAAACCACTAACATGAAAATGTAAAAAGCAATTACACCCATGTTTTATAAACCATACACATGGTTCATTTAAAGCCATAGGACAGCTTGAGAATTGGAGTGCCTTCCAGAGATGAAAACAATCCATAAAATTCAGCGACTGGAAAATAAAATGTTATAGATGGCCTTGACTGATCTAATCTTGAAAACAGAAAGGCCAAAAGGAAAAAGCTGAGTGAGCTGAAGTAGAATGGATTAACAAATTGAAAGATAAAAATTATCAGAAAATTATCATCACAACCATTTTGATTGTTTGACATGACAGATACTGTTTTAATAAGCTGTAAGAAAGGCAATGCCAAAGAATGCTCAAACTACCACACATTTGCACTCATCTCACATGCTAGTAAAGTAATGCTCAAAATTCTCCAAGCCAGGCTTCAGCAATATGTGAACAGTGAACTCCCTGATGTTCAAGCTGGTTTTAGAAAAGGCAGAGGAACCAGAGATCAAATTGCCAACATCCACTGGATCATGAAAAAGCAAGAGAGTTCCAGAAAAACATCTATTTCTGTTTTATTGACCATACTAAAGCCTTTGACTGTGTGGATCACAAGAAACTGTGGAAAATTCTGAAGGAGATGGGAATACCAGACCACCTAACCTGCCTCTTGAGAAACCTGTATGCAGGTCAGGAAGCAACAGTTAGAACTGGACATGGAACAACAGACTGGTTCCAAATAGGAAAAGGAGTACGTCAAGGCTGTATATTGTCACCTTGCTTATTTAACTTCTATGCAGAGTACATCATGAGAAACACTGGACTGGAAGAAGCACAAGCTGGAATCAAGATTTCCGAGAGAAATATCAATCACCTCAGATATGCAGATGACACCACCCTTATGGCAGAAAGCGAAGAGGAACTAAAGAGCCTCTTGATGAAAGTCAAAGAGGAGAGTGAAAAGGTTGGCTTAAAGCTCAACATTCAGAAAACTAAGATCATGGATGTGAGAGTTGGACTATAAAGAAAGCTGAGTACCAAAGAATTGATGCTTTTAAACTGTGGTGTTGGAGAAGACCCTTTAGAGTCCGTTGGACTGCACGGAGATCCAACCAGTCCATCCTAAAGGAGATCAGTCCTGAGAGTTTATTGAAAGGACTGATGTTGAAGCTGAAACTTCAGTCTTTAGCCACCTGATGCAAAGAGCTGACTCATCTGAAAAGACCCTGATGCTAGAAACGATTGAGGGCAAGAGGAGAAGGGGACGACAGAGGATGAGATGGCTGGCTGGCATCACCGACTCAATGGACATGAGTTTGAGTGGATGCCGAGAGTTCGTGATGGACAGGGAGGCCTGGTGTGCAGCGGTCCATGGGGTTGCAAAGAGCTGGACACGAACAAGTGACTGAACTGAATTGAAGTGGGATTATTTTACTTATGTTACACATACATGAGTTTTTAAATAAAGATCAGGAGTGTGTCCATAAGTGCATATATATGCAGGTTGAATTTTAATAATAACGCACCGCTTCATTTCATAGCTGTGGCGCAGCCGCTGAGCCAGTCCTCCACCCTTTTAGCTCTTTGCTCCTACAAGTGATGCCACACACACCTTTGTTGTTAGAGGACAAAATACGGGAAGTAAAATTGCTGGGAGGAAGGCCACCAGCCAAAGCATGTGTGAAAATGGTTTAACTCTGGAATGTATGATTTTAGCAGAATAATTAATTTCTAACATTCATGTAGTACTTTAGCATTTACAGAGTGTATTAACACAAATTATTATTTAAACCTTACAACCTGTCTCTTATACACATCTCATGCATTAGTATACTGTATCAAGGTTTTTCTTTCTGGCTTACTTCACTCTGTATAATCGGCTCCAGTTTCATCACCTCATTAGAACTGATTCAAATGTATTCTTTTTAATGGTGAGTAATATGCTGTGGCGCAGCCGCTGAGCCAGTCCTCCACCCTTTTAGCTCTTTGCTCCTACAAGTGATGCCACACACACCTTTGTTGTTAGAGGACAAAATACGGGAAGTAAAATTGCTGGGAGGAAGGCCACCAGCCAAAGCATGTGTGAAAATGGTTTAACTCTGGAATGTATGATTTTAGCAGAATAATTAATTTCTAACATTCATGTAGTACTTTAGCATTTACAGAGTGTATTAACACAAATTATTATTTAAACCTTACAACCCTGTGGGGTAGGTGCAATTATTTCCATTTCTATTATTAAACATTTTGTTTTATGATTGAATTATTCTTTTTTAAAAAGCAACATTGAAAAACTTATTGTGCCATTAAATCCCAATAAAAAAGATGAATCATTGTAAGTAAAAAAGTTAAATAAATACCATTGCTTCATGAGTGTGAAAAAAAGCCACAGGAAGGAAGAAACTATTATGCAAATTAAGTGTTTATTGCAAAGTCTGTAAGAAACTATAAATAAGTAAAAATGACATTTAAAATTTTGTGTTTCGCTTGTGCCTGGCACTGTTCTGTGTGTCAGAGTCACAGAAGAGAAAAAGCAACAAGCCCTGCCCTCGTGGCCTGTAGCCGAGCACCACATATATCCACTGCTTAACATTTTGATTTATGTTATTGCTGTATAGGCCTTTTTCACACACATACCTTCAGGCATATATTAATATCTCACAGAAACGGTTTATGTAATATGCATAGTTCCTTTAAGAAGTACATCATGAACATGATATACTACTTTTCATGTCAATATTTGCCTTATAGCATGATTTTAAGAATCTTCTGTAGATGTACCATGATTTGTTTAATCAGTTTCTCCTTGTTTGACATATTAGGGATTTTCAGTTTTTCCTCAGATAAATAATCCTGAACTGAAATTCTTATAGCTGAATCTTTGAACCCTGTCCCTCACTATTTCTTTAGATAGATTGCTGAAACTGTGTGATTTAACTAAAAGAAAGTTAAAATTTAAAACGATGTGTGTTTTAAGTGCAGCTAAATTTCTTCCTGAAGGTCTTTTCTTTTGTTTGCTTTAATCTGCTTATACTTCCATTTGGTGCCATGGGATTGCTTGCTCATCACTGACATTGAAATCTTTGCTGGGTTTATAGGTGTCCTTAGATGTTGCCCTTTTAATTCAAGGTGTTCTGATTACTCAGGAGGTAGAGTTGGGGTTTTTTTGTCGAGAGACTTTTTAAATGCTTATTTGCTGTTTCTGTTTGTCAGTGTTTGCCCTTTTGCTGTTGGACATGTGCCTTTGTTCAAGAGATCTTGCTGTCTATAGACTGGATTAACTTTTGTTCTGTAGGGTTTGAATATGTTCTGTGGGGTTTGGGGAGGTTTTTTGAAATGCCGATGTTTCATGTGTTAGCTCAGTCAGATCTTATAATTTTTAATAGAGGAATTCCGAGTCTCGGCACTCCTGACGTTTGGGCTGGAAAACGGTCCTCAGTACCGGGGCGTGTTTCCCAGTGTCCCTGTCTTTGCCAGCAGGGTGCTGTTGGCACCGACCCCCTAGTGTGACAAATGAAAATGTCTTCAGACTTTGCCAAGTGTTCCTTGGGAACCATAGTCCCTCCGATGAGAACTGCTGCTTTGATAATTTCTCATTTTACTTGAGATCCCGGCTATGGTTCCGGCCTTGGGCAGCCTGGCTCACATTTCTTCTGCCCACTGATGGCCAGGTTGACCACACGGCCTGGTTCATGCTGCTGTTCCTCACGTAATAACTCTTCATGCCCCTTTTGACTCTCAAGTGTTCCAGTTCAGATAGGAAATCACCAGTCTCTCTATTCATAGCCCACCCACACGTCACCTCTTTCACTGTGAATGAAAGTGAAAGTCTCTCAGTCATGTCTGACTCTTTGTGACCTCATGGACTGTACAGTCCATGGAACTCTCTAGGCCAGATTACTGGAGTACATAGCCTTTCCCTTCTTCAGGGGATCGTCCCAACTCAGGGATTGAACCCAGGTCTCCCACATTGCAGGCAGATTCTTTACCAGCTGAGCCACAAGAGAGGCTCATGAATACTGGGGTGGGTAGCCTGTCCCTTCTCCAGCGGATCTCCCTGACCCAGGAATCTAACTGGGATCTCCCGCATTTCAGGCAGATTTTTACGCGCTGAGCCACAGGGAAGCCCTTCACTATAAACGAGCTGTGCTAAAAGCATCTTCGTATCAAGATATCGGGGCTCAGGCTCTGGCTTTTCTCGAGTGCGCTGTCTGGACCCAGGCCACCTGGCTTGCCTCACTTTCACCCTCTCTGTAGGCACCTGTTGGACCTACTGTCATGCCAGTTGTTCTGGGTGTGAGCACCTACAGATCAGACAAAGAGTATTTCCCTCCGTTACTACTCTGCCATCAGCAAACTGTTCAGAAGTTTGATGAGTTCTTTGGTTCTTACAATATCCCTGGCAGAGATCGATTACTACAGTTATCGCTTGCAGGGTGCATTTGTTGCTCAGTCATGTCTGACTCTGTGACCCCCATGGACTGTAGTAGCCCACCCAGCTCCTCTGTCCATCAGATTTCCCAGGCAAGAATACCAGAGTGGGTAGCCATTCCCTTCTCCAGGGGATCTGCCCGACCCAGGGATCGAACCCAGAGTACCTGGCTCTATCGATGGGCAACCTGGTGACTAGAAGTGTCTTCCTTCTATGAGTGGAGGTCGGCCTCCTGCCTTCAATCTGTGGGTCATCTTCTCCTGTCTGTGAAAGCGCAGTCCCTTCGTCCACATGACTGGTGCTCCTAGTCAGTTTCCAGCTATGTCTACAGGCACTTGTGTTGTTGCAGGGGAACGCTTAACTCCTTGATACCAGTAAGTAGGATTCCCTGATCTCAAGCAACCATCGATTCTTCCCACAGCAGAGAGCGGGCCAGCAGGGTGAAATTGCCCAGGAAGTCATACTGGAAAAAAGGAATATTTACAGGGGAAGTGAAGGGAAGTAGCAGGAAGTTTCCATCATAACAACAGTCATAGCTCATACTTACTCCACACCTGTCAGATGCCAAGTCATGTTCTAAGCATTTCTCATGTATTAGCTAGGGCTTGCTTAAATCTAGGTTTATAGGATTTCAGAAACTGACTCTTTTGAAAGATCAAATGGATGACAAATGAATTCATAACTTAGACTTAACTCTAAGAACTATTGATGTTCTCTGAGACGTTATTTTGGAGAAAATTACAAGAAAGGCCCAAAACGTAAGTCAAGTTTCAGATCTGAGGGGTAGGTTATAATTAGAAAGGTAAAGGCGATAAGGCTCTGTTATCTTTGGGGTCTGGTGTATCTGTGGATGTTGAAGAATTTTTATGAAAGGAAATGAAAGAGATCAAGAGGTGTGAATGAAATGGGGTCAAGAAGAGACGTGTTTTTTGTTTGATACTGACAATGCTTGAAGACTTTTCACGGCTGAAATAAGGTAAAAAGGAAGAGCTTTGGATAAAGAGCTCTGAATTATAGGGTGGGCAGGGCAGAAGAAAATCCACAGGCTTTTAAACTGCAAGAGGGGAGACAGATAAAGATTTTCCTGTTTTCCCAGCGAATACGAGATTAATATCTAAAGCGTCTCTCTCCATTTTCGCTTTCTCTGATGTTTCTTTTGTTTTGACTCTGCAGTCCGCCTTAAGCAATAGGAACTGACTTTCATCTTCCATGGTGGACAGAAGTGGTTAGGGAACCTGGTGTTGTATCCTAGGCGAGTCCAACTGATGTCAGCGAGTGCCGGCGATATGATTTATAGAACATCGTGTGTATAAGAAAAATCAATATACGAGAAATGTATTTTTTTCCCGAATGTTGTGACTCGTTGGACTTTGATGTTTTAACTGGTAGGCGACTCACATTCCCTCCAAGACCTCTGAAATCCACAACTTGTGGCTCATTCAGACAACCCGGATTAGCTACTGCACTAGGTTGGGTCTGCAGGGTCTCTGAGTAACACATGGGAGTCTCCAGCTAAATGTGTTTTTCATAGAAGGCAAATGATGAGCATTACTGAGCAACATCAGAAAGAAAACGCACGTTCAATGCCGAGTCTCTTTTCCTGCATTTATATATATATAACCCCAAATAGTTCCTAAATTACATTTGATTCTCTGCTCCAGAAAGATCCAGCCGAGTCGAGTGAGTTTGGCACTGGAATTCATAACCTAAATACCTCCAGGTGAAGCTCTGCCTGCAGATGTAAAGACGACAGTAGTCTGGACACACGTTCATAAACAGTGTTTATGATTTACGTGCCGCATTAACTGGCCGTGCGGTGGCACTATCCCACGCGTTGCAGAATGAAGTGACGCTTAGCTGTGTTGTAGGTCACACACCTGAACCAGGTGGGGCTGAGAGCAGAATTTGTGGATGTGACCCCTAGCTCGCTGCTGCTTCCTCTCGGAATGCTTTAGTCTCAGCACCACTCAGATGCAGGCCGTTAGCACTGAACAAGTCACCCTTGCTCAGGTGACTGCTGGCATTCTCGCTGTGGAGCCCCAAGGCCAGGGGGCCTTCATGGGCTGGTGACGTCTCCGTCTCTAGTGAGATGGGAGGATTTGAGGCACTTATCTCTGTGAAAGCCAAGTGCTCCGTTAATGTTAGCTGCTGTGATTGTTGTTAATATAAAAGTCTGGCCTGTTTTGGGCCCACTTTGAGAATATGGTGACCATCCATTTGTCTCCAGTTAGGGTAGTAATATAGAGAATGGCAAGGAGACGTGTTTGTTTTCCTGTGTTAACCTAGAGCCCTGGATTAGCCTTGCAAACTATAATGTGTGTGTGTATGTGTGTGTGAATATGCGTGTTTATTTATTCCTAGTGTGTAATACCTGCCCACGGTGTTTGAACATGTGGTGACTTAGGCTCAGCAGGTGTCATTCGTGCTCTGCCATTTCAGAGGCTTGTGGAGTTGTGTCGTCAGTTCCAGTAAATTTAAAAAATATTGGGAAAAATATTGGGTTTCCCTGGTGGCTCAGATGGTAAAGAATCTGCCTGCAATTCAAGAGACCCACCTTCGATCCCTGGGTCAGGAAGATCCCCTGGAGAATGGAATAGCAACCCACTCCAGTATTCTTACCTGGAAAATTCCATGGGCAGAGCAGTCTGGCAGGCTACAGTCCATGAGGTTACAGAGTCAGACATGACTGAGTGACTAACACTTGTGCTGTTGGTGAAAAAAGGCTGATAAAACAGCTATTTGATTGAGACTCACGGAGATAACAGAAGTGAGGCTTGTTTGAGTTTCTGGAGCTGGGCTTCGTGGCTGCATCTCTAAGTAGTGGGTCGTGCTTGACTGTGATTTGGGAGATAGAAACCTGCTTCCTCCCCGGCTGGCTCCATCTCACCAGCCAGCAGTGGTCAAGTTGAGTTTCTTCCCAGATTATCTTTCTTTCCCCAAAATCTTCAGTTATGTTTTGCCTTTCCCAGTAGCTTGTTCTGAATCCCGTCAGCTTGTCTGTTCACTGCTCTGAACCACAGACACTCCTCCTCCTGACCCTGCTGTTTTCTGGTTAGATGGACTCTTCATTGATGACACTGATGTCAAACCTGACCATGTAGACTGGCCCTGGGAGACCATCTCATACTCTCTTTGCCTTAAACACTGCTTTTAAAGTTTAACACAGGAAAAAAAGGTAGATGCTTTAGTATTTATACTTTAGAATTGGAGTCATTTGATGGTTCTGAATTCCACACCAAACTCCCAGACTCTTGAAGAGAAATCAGAGTGTCGGCGGTGGACAGTGGAACAGGTCTGTGAGACCTGTGCTCTTGAAAACAGACTGACTTCTGAGAATCCTTTGTCCCCTGCTCTTTCTAACCAGGAAAGGAGCTCCATACTGCTTTAGGCAAGCTATCAGACCTTTAAAATGTGTGTGGAAGGGATTAAAGTAAATCCTAAAATTCACATTGCCACGACCACCCAGCCCTGTCTTATTGATTTTCTAAGAAGTTTTAGAAAATGCTGTTTGGCAAGAAGGGGAAATTGCTTACCTGTGTGATTAATCTTAAGGAAAACCTCGTGCTGGCGTTTCCTTTAGATGCTATGCCAGATTTCTCCCGGAAGCAGCAATCAGAAGGGGGAACAAAGACATTCTGAAGGATCTGAGTGATGGAACGTAAAGATAGGATGAAACAAAAGAGAAAATTTAGTAGTTAATAAGATTTATGTATACTTGTAACATAGAGTATCTTTGTACCTTAAAATATACTGTGTAACCTTACAATGCCAAGATAATATGCTTTTATTCCAATGAGATTCCTTTAATCCTGGAGGATGTTTACCTGCTAGTTCATAAAAAAGGAAACTAACGCTGAAATGAAAGTCTCGCGTGACATCCTAATATTTTCATTAGCGCATCTGAGTAAAAATTATGTTAGTCTGGTGTTGCGTTTAGCAAAACTATGGCTGATGATCTAAAAAATTGCAGTTGTTCATATTACTGTTATTAGGTGAGCTAATGAGAAGGATTAAAAAGTGCTGTGTATAATTACCTTAAACAGCTTTCTGAAGATATGTGAATAAAGATTTCTCTTCCAAAGTTAATGCTGTCAACTCCTAATTTAAAATAATGGGGATTAACCGAAACATCGGGTGTTAAGAATATATCACTATCTTAAGTCCAGATTATCAGTTCTTATAAAAATATTCAGGGATTTGGTAAATTAGGGTATTAGTAAGGGACTGAGCATGGATTCTACCCCTACCCCCTTGATTTTCACTTACTCTTGAATAAATGACTGAATGGCAACACAGCTTATTTAAATAAGCATGTGGTTAACCTGGAACAATCAGGTCTTCAATTCAAAGTCTGACATGTTTTCACAGAAGAAGAAAAACAGTTCCTAAGTTTTTTAGCGGAGAGATATTTAGCCATCCTGGCTTAAGTACAGTCAGCTTGTATTAGAAAATGACCCTTTCCCTAAGTGCTCGGTGAACATTTATTTAGGCTTCAGAACTTTGCTTTAATGCCTTTGAAAGTCAGGAATATGCGACTGAACTAGTTTTCACTTGCACAGAATTTTGTTTATTCTGCTTAGCTCAAGTCAGAATTATCAAGGGGGATAGGCTGTTGAAATCCCCTTGATGTCCCCCTGCCTGGTGGAAAGAAGTTCTTTAGGGAGTAGGAAACGCTCATCCAGTGTAGCCGTGTCTTCCTGAAAGTTATTTTCAGGAAGGATCCTCACACAAGTATCGGTTCCTTTCACGAGTGATCAAAAAGAGCAGCCCCCAGTGTGGCAGAGGAAGGCAGGTGTATAAATAAGGGCAGTAAAGCAATATAGCACACCAGCTCTACACAGGGGCAGAATTTGGGCCATGCTGTAGGTGCACAAGGGAGGGGTCGAGAGGGGTCGTTTCAGCCTCTGGAGGTCAGGAGAGCCTCCTGGAGAAGGGGCCAGAGCCTCTGAAGGTGAGGTGGGCACTTACCAAGTAGATGCTATGAGGGGAGATCTTGCCAGGCAGCGAGAAGGTCATGAGTAAAGACCCAGAGACGTGAAACATCAGCCAGAGGATGCGTGTCCATCAGAGCACTGTGGAAGCCTGAGACGGGGTGGGGAGGATGCTGTGAGGTTCCACTGCAGGACTTTTGGTGGGGGTGAGGGGTCAGGCACCCAGACTCCCCTCTAGGTGCTGGGCAACCGCTGGTGGGTGGTTGTAAAGCCGTCACACCTGTGCTGGCTCTCAAGCTCTTGAGAGGGTAGAGAGAAAAATGCTGGCTTTGACCCCCGGAGGCTGTGTGGTCTGGTCCCTTTCCAGCCCCCACCTCCTTCCACCGCAGGGATCGCAGCTCAAGTGCTAGCCACACGGCAGACACTCCCTGGGCACCTGTGTTGTGTGCTGGGCTGATAGGAAGGTCGATTCTCTCTGAGTCTACATGGAAAAGCAAAAGATGGGCAATAGATATTTTACCAAGGAGACACCACCAGGCAAAGGGGAGGACCGTGGTGAGCAGAGGCCCAGGCAGTGCGGTGGCAGCAGCCCCCCCCCTCCCCCCCCCCGCCCCCTGACTGCTGCCCTGCAGCACGCCCACGCTGTCCCTTCACAGTGCTCTTCACAGTTTGTAAGGATGCGTCTGATCGCCCCCATCTGTTTGTCTGCGCAAGAGAGGTGCTCAGAGAGGTCAGGAGCCTGAGGGCAGAGCCCAGGCTCGCTGACCAGGCTGGTGTACCAGCTTTGTGTCTACCTGTGACTTGGACACCTAACTTTCCCAACAGAGGAGTTTGCTGAGAAAGTTAAATGACGTATTTGGTTCTTAGAGAAGGGCCTGGTACTTAGAAAGTAGGCAATTGATGTTAATTATTATTACTTTTTATTGGGTTTCCATGGTGGCTCAGACGGTAAAGAAGCGCCTACAGTGCAGGAGACGTGGGTTCAGTCCCTGGGTTGGGAAGACCCCCTGGAGAAGGGAACGGTTACCCACTCTATTATTCTTATTAATAGGAATTTATTGAATGAGGAAAGGAGGTAGGCAGATTTTCTTTCTATAAAAAATTGATTTAGCCGTTCTGTGAAGCAAAGCTTGAGGACAAAACCTGTTCGGATAGGAAGCAGAGATCATGAGAGCCTGAAAGTGTGCCATTAGGAGAGATATCAATTTAGAGGACTTGATCCTTAATTCAGTGTCCTAGTGCCAAAGAGAAAAATGTAGTCGCTCAGTTGTGTCCAACTCTTTGCAGCCCCATGGACTGCAGCACTATCTGTCCTTCACTGTCTCCTGGAGCTTGCTCAAACTCATGTCCGTTGAGTCGGTGTTGCCATCCAGCCATCTCATCCTCTTTCTCCCTCTTTTCCTCTTGCCCTCATCTTTTCCCCAAATCAGGGTTTTTTCCAGTGAGTCGACTCTTCTCATCAGGTGACCAAAGTATTGGAGTCTCAGCTTCAGCATCAGTCCTTTCCGTCCAATGGATATTCAGGCTTGATGTCCTTTAGGATTGACTGATTTGATCTCGTTGCTGTCCAAGGGACTCTCAAGAGTCTTCTCCAGCATCACAGTTCAAAAGCATCAAATTTTCAGCACTCAGCCTTCTCTGTGGTCCAACTCTCACATCTGTACATGACCACTGGAAAAAACAAATACTGGCTAGATGTGGAGTGGTGGATAGAGTGTCATCTAGTGAGGTGGGGAACACAGAAGAGGGAGCAGGTCTTGGCAAATAAATGATCGTTCAGTTTGGGCTTTTTTTTTTTTTTTTTGGCGAGGTGGGGGGGCACTGCATATTTTGGGTAGAGATGGGTAGAGGCAACAGGAGACAGAAGGAGACATGGAGCTGAAACCAGAAGCTGGCGGTTTGTCATCAGATGAGAGTGAAGGAGTCAGGGTAGGGGAGAGCAGCCTGGACCTGAGAACAGTGGAGGGGCTGCAGTCTGTGGGCTGGGAGTGGAGTGAACATCCAGAGTATTTCCTGTGACGGAAAGATAATGATTTTGGACAAACAGAAGGCAGTTATGTCAGAAACGGGTGATGGATCAACTCAGTAAAACCCCAGGTGCCCTCTAAGGGTTGCCCTCCTCCCCCTGGCAATCTTGCTCACCCCGCTCCAGCCACGCAGCTTTTTGCCACCATCCCCTACCCCTCAGGAAGTCTCCTGCCCAGGAGTCCCACAGGTTCCCACGCCCACCACCTCCTCACAGGTGTCCAGGCTTTACTCCAGCTTCCGCTTCTGTAAAGGGCATGCCCACCCTCTGCACTCCTCTCCTCTCCTGTGATGAGTCCTTTGGTTTCTTGTCTGTTTCGCCCACTTGTAATGTCGGCACCACAAGAACAGAGCCTTGGTTTTATCCTTAAAAGTTGGCCGACACATATGGCTCAGCATATGAATAAGTTGGGGATGAATGTTGCTTACTGTTTGGCGAGAGAACTGATGTCAAAAAATGACACAGAGACTTTCCTGGTGGTCCAGTGGCTAAGACTCCATGCTCCCAATGCAGGGTCCCAGGTTCCATCGTTCGCTGGTCAGGGAACTAAGGTCCTGCATACTGCAACAAGATCTAGTTGGCCGACACATATGGCTCAGCATATGAATAAGTTGGGGATGAATGTTGCTTACTGTTTGGTGAGAGAACTGATGTCAAAAAATGACACAGAGACTTTCCTGGTGGTCCAGTGGCTAAGACTCCATGCTCCCAATGCAGGGTCCCAGGTTCCATCGTTTGCTGGTCAGGGAACTAAGATCCTGCATACTGCAACAAGATCGAAGACCCTATGTGCTGCAACTAAGACCCAGAGCAGCTAAATTAAAAAAAAATTTTTTTTTCTTAATGACACGGATAAATGTAAACTCACAACTGTGGTGAGCGGTTAAGGCATTCAGGACACACAGAGGAAGGTGATCAGGGGTTGATGCCGGAAGCCTGTGCTCGTCCTCAACACTCATCTGTGTCTTCTTGTGGATTTCATCTGGGCCTGAGAAGGGACTTCCCTGGGCACAGATCTGGCTGGGCAACCCCCTTCCTGATAGGCTGCCTAGTTCCTGGAACTCTTAACAGTGTTTGTAGGAATCAGCCTTGCTGGAAAGTGAGTATAGACATGCCTCAAAGGTGAGGGATTTTTTCTTAAAGCTGTTCCGTGCTTGCAGGGAACCCATCTCAGTTACCCTCAGCAATTTTTCCCATTTTCAGAGGCAGATGCTTTCTCTCCTCCTCCCACATTTTACTTCTCGTCAGGCTGTGTGGTGCCCTTGATGAGCTGGAAGGCGAGTGCCCGGGAGCAGCTGCTACATTTGGCCTGAATCGGAGCAGGACCTGTGTAGCTAGAACCTCCATCTATTTTTCAGTAGACACTTGGGTTTTCTTGGGAAATTTCCTGAGCTTTCAATGTGAAATGTTGGCACAATTTTTTATTTTTTAAATCCCATGTAGACCAGACAAAACCTGCCAGTGGATTGAATTTTCCCTGAACATTCAAGGAAATTCTTTGGTCACCCCCAAGTCTGGCCTTTGAAATAGGACATAACAATTTAAATATTATCATTTATCAACACTTTTTTAAGAAGAAGAAGAAAAAAATCTGCCTTCTGAAAATAGAATTCTTCACAGCTGAATGTACTTTTCTCCCCTCATTTTCATCACGTCAAGAAAAGCGAAGCACAGAATATCTCAGTAGCTTAGATAGAGTCAAGCCACTGAATCTTTTGTCTTTGTTGTTTAGTCACTAAGTCATGTCTGATTCTTTTGAGACCCTATGGACTGTATCCTGCCAGGCTCCTCTGCCTATGGGATTTCCCAAGCAGGAATACTGCAGTGGGTTGCCATTTCCTTCTCTAGGAGATCTTCTTGACCCAGGGATCAAACCCATTGGCAGGCAGATTCTTTACCACTGAGCCACCACTGAATCTTAGCTTGGAGATGAAGTGCCTGGCTTTCTTGAACACCTGTGTCTTCTCAGACTGTACCATAGAAGAGCTCATTATTTTCAATTTTTAAAAAGGGGGTGTGGTACTGCTTTAGCATCCAAAAGGTAGAGCGGAGGAAGGTCAGCTGAAAATTGCTTCAAGAAACAATTTGAAATTTTTCAAATTGGAAATTTCAAATGTGTTTACA
This sequence comes from Madoqua kirkii, assembly GCA_006408675.1. Classification (NCBI taxonomy): domain Eukaryota; kingdom Metazoa; phylum Chordata; class Mammalia; order Artiodactyla; family Bovidae; genus Madoqua; species Madoqua kirkii. The sequence goes on from SJYC01132085.1 coordinate 60,684, forward strand.
ATTATTTCTCCACCAGTGGTGGTGGTGGCGTTATGTTTCAGAAAGTGCCATTAATTGTAAGAGAGTACCACACAGTATTCTATGAAATTTAAGTCTGTTGAGCACCAGCACCTTCAAAGACAATAAAAATTCCAGCCTGCATTTATCTATCCCCCTGTGAGAAGTTACTACAGTGGATATTGTATCATTCCATGTGAAATTCTTTACCTTAATCGTCTCTCATTTATTTGCAGTTGTCTGAGGTCAATTTTCCATTTTGCAGTTGTCAAACAGCTGTCAAATTAAAAGACCAGATCCTGTGTTAATTTACATTTCGTGCCGTTCCATATTAGTACATTTCTTGGCTTAAGTATTTAAATAGTGACCTACATGTCTTAGTCAGCCTTTCCATGATTAGCCCATTTTTTTCCCTACAAATGTCCACCTGCAATGAAGTATGATACTCTAAGTATTCTTTTCTAAACGTAGTTTTAAACAATTTGCATGAACTTTTAATAAAATCACTTGAAGTAGCCAATTAATTACACTGTTCCTTTCACAAGAAGATAAAATCATATGAATATAAGCATGTCATTCTTACTTTTTTTGTCATGCCTGTTTGCCTCCTTTTATCACTTCAGTCAAATTGAAATCTAAACAGTCATTGAACGAAGAATT
>SJYC01132086.1:0-19912 GCA_006408675.1 Madoqua kirkii
AAGATCATTTTAATCAGTATTTGTTGAGTCCACGTTTTCAGTAGACTTTTGTGTTAGGACTTCATTTAACCTCTTCTGGGTTTTTGTGCCTTCTACTCTCATCTCATAATTCCTCTTTGCTTTCTGTGACACCATTTTTTAGGTTGCATGTTATGTTTTACACATCTGAATGTTCCCTAGCCTTTGAGCCCCTTTTTGGCTGTAAGGGCGTTTTTTACTTATCTTAATCCCTGGCGCCCAGCACTCACTGAAGGCTGTTGAATGGGAAAATGAGCTGGCAAATGATCAGGTAGCTCAGTGGTCAAAGGGGCCTAAGTCAACATTGTTGCCCTGGGCGTTTGTTATTTTAACCTCATGGCAGCTGTTAGTTAAAAAATCACATTTTACAAGGTAGAGAAGAGGATAATCCTGTTGTTTGTACAGATTGTCTCAGAAACTTATTAGTCATCTTTGAAAGGGTTAGCGTTAAGATTGTGATAAAACAAGTTATATTAAAGTTGAGTAATACTGCAGGGGCAGATAGAATCAAGCTTAAGCTAATGATGATGTAAAAGTTATTTCTAATACCACAGTAGGTTTTCTCACACAACACTAAAGAGAGTGTTTATTCCTTTCATCTTTGTCATTCGAAGACTTTTAAAAATTATTCTTCACCAGTTGGTATTTCAAAATGGTTTGGAGGTCGTGAATTTTGTGTTCTCTGTGCTTACAGCAAGTAGCTATTTAGTGAAAACCTAGTCCACTGATGCATTTCCTCATAGAAACTTCGTGCGGACTTCCCTGGCTCTCCAGTGGTGAAGAATCCGCCTTGCGATGCAGAAGACTTCACAGCAAATGTTCTGGGTAGTTGAAGGCATCCAGTTCACTCTCAGCCTTTAATACATACACAGGTTCTATCCTGGCCTAGGAGACTAAGTCCCCACATGCTGTGGGGCAGCTCAGCACACACGCCACAACTAGAGAAACCCGTGCATTGCAACAGAGACCCAGTGCAGCCAAAAGAGAAAGAGAGAAAAAAACAACTTTACTGGAGGGAAAAATTAGATAAAAAATAAAGAAGCCCAGACTCTTCACATATCCTGCTGCCCACTCAGCAGTTCCGCTTGGATTTCTGTGAGATGCCAACAGAAAGGCAATTTGTAAAACCCAGCTTCTGGTTTTCCCCCAGAAACCTGCTCTGACTGCCCGTCTCAGCTGCTGTCAGTCCAACTGATGGTTGCTCAGGCCAGAGACGGGAGTCATCCACAGTCCCTGGCTTTCTCTCAGACCCCATATTCAGTCCATCAGGACATTATGCTGATTGTGTACATGCACACACACACACATTCACATACACACAGCTGTAGAGGTTGCAGAGTGGCTGGAGGATGGTTGGTATCACTTGCCTGGGTTATGCATAACTTCTCACTGGGGTTTGCTGCTTGTCCAGCCTGTTGTCAGCACAACATTCCGGTGCTCAGTTCTGTCCGCCTCTGTGACCCCATGGACTGTACCCCACCAGGCTCCTCTGTCCATGGGATTCTCCAGGCAAGAATACTGGAATGGGTTGCCATTTCCTACTCCAGGGTATCTTCCCAACCTAGGGATCGAACCCGCGGCTCCTGTGGTTCCTGCATTGCAGTCAGATTCTTTACTTCTGGGCCACCTGGGAAGCCTCTTACGTCCCAGGGTGACCTGAAACCCAAGTGAGATCAACCATTCTCTGATCCAAGCCCCTCAGGGACTCCCCCAGGCCCTGGTGAGCATCCCACATCCTGCCCCCAAGTTCAGTTTCTTCACATCAACCAACACACTTTTCTCATCTTACTTATCTTGAAAAAAATGAAAGTGAAAGTCGCTCAGTTGTGTCTGACTCTTTGCGACCCCATGGGCTATACAGTCCATGGAATTCTCCAGGCCAGAATACTGGAATGGGTAGCCTTCCCTTTCTCCAGGGGATCTTCCCAACCCAAGGACTGAACCCAGGTCTCCCTCATTGCAGGCAGATTCTTTATCAAATGAACCACAAGGGAAGCCCAAGAGTACTGGAGTGGGTAGCGTATCTCTTCTCCAGCGGCTCTTCCTGACCCAAGAATCAAACCAGGGTCTCCTGCATTGCAGGAAGATTCTTTACCAACTGAGCTATCAGGGAAGCATCTTAGGTCTTAAGAAAAGGAAACCAGCCTTATGTTTGAAATGTGTTAATTACAAGTATGTATTAGTCATTGTACTTTCTTGTTTGTCAGTGGCCAAGGTTGTCCTGGCCTGTCTTTTGTCTAGTTTAGCGTGAAGACATTTTCTTTTCAAATGACATGTAAAGGCCTTTGGTGTGTGTAATATTTATTGCAGATATTTTTCCAATGTTGCCGTTTATTTCCATTTATTTGTTATTTCGGAGTATAGGGAAGCCTTACATTTTCACATATTCAAATCTGTCATTTTGTGATTAGAAAGGCCTTCTACCTTTAAAAAAAAAAACAGGTTATGAGGTGGTGATTTAACTTAATATGGTTTTAAACTGTTAGCTTGTCCTTCCAGGGATCATTTTGAACTGCCATTCTTAAAATAGCTACCATTCTATTTTATTTGGATTTATTTCTGTTTCACTAATCTGTTCCTTCTGTTGTTTCCAAAACCACACCCTTTAAAGAAGCTTCTCTTTGTAATGTATTTTGATATCTGTGGGGTCAGGGGCAACTGTCTTGCAGTGCAGTTTTTTTCTCAAGACTTTCTTTGGATGCTTCTCATCGGTTTATTATTTCAGATGAAGTTGAGAATCATTATTTTGAAGTATTTTTAAGAAATGGAGTTTTCATAGAACTGCATTGTATGTGCAAATTTATTTGTGGAAAAGGCATCTTTGCACTATTCAGTCTTCTTATCCAAAAGCATATCCTAGCTCCTAAGACTATTTGCTAATCTGCCTACAATGCAGGAAACCCAGGTGTGATCTTGGGGTCTGGAAGACTCCCTGGAGGAGGGCATGGCAACCCACTCCAGTATTCTTGTCTGGAGAATTCCATGGACTGAGGAGCCTGGTGGGCCACAGTGCATGGGATCACAAAGAGTCCAATACAACTTAGCAACTAAGGGCAGGAAGGTACAGATATAACATGAAACAGCATTAGCTAGACCAGCCAATGTGCAGATGGATCCCAGCTCCAGAAAGTGTAAGATACAGGGGAGAAAAGCACATAGAAGAATCAAAAGAATACACACGGTTGGTTTTTTTTTTTTTTCCTGTTTGCTCACACTTTATTTCTTAGTAAATGTAATTTCTAAACTTTAGACCTTTTCCCTTTTTTTAACGTTCATTCTTAAGTTTTCTCAGTCAGCTCTTAGATTTTCAGTTTCTTTAAAATCAAGTCCCAGAACTTCCCTGGTGGTCCAGTGGCTAAGACTCTGTGCTCCCAATTCAGGGGGACCAGGTTCAGTCCCAGCTTAGGGAACTAAATCCAACATGCCACAACTAGGACCCAGTGCAGTCAAATGAATAAAAAATCAAGTCCCATTTTTTCCCTGTTTTTCTGTCTACATCTACCTGTACTCAAGAAGCCTTTTTTCCCCCATACAAATATGTTGTCGTGTCTTCTTTTACTTCTTTTATGTATTGAGAGTAAAAAGCAAATGCTTTCCAAAGATTACTTTTATTATTACTGGTAGGATTTTTTTTGAATATATGTTCTACTACCTCTCGGTACTGTTTCCACTGTTCGTGTGGGCAAGTTTCACCGGCCCCACTGGTATTTCCCTCGTTCATTCCCCACTCAGCTAACAGACGGAGAAGGCAATGGCACCCCACTCCAGTACTCTTGCCTGGAGAGTCCCATGGACGGAGGAGCCTGGTGGGCCACAGTCCATGGGGTCATGAAGAGTCGGACACGACTGAGCGACTTCACTTTCACTTTTCACTTTCATGCATTGGAGAAGGAAATGGCAACCCACTTCAGTGTTCTTGCCTGGAAAATCCCAGGGACGGGGGAGCCTGGTAGGCTGCCGTCTATGGGATCGCACAGAGTCAGACACGACTGAAGCTACTTAGCAGCAGCAGCAGCAGCAGCTAACAGAGGTCTCTGTAGACCAGATCTGCCCTGGTGCGGGCTGTGCAGGGTTTCACTTGAAACTGCAGGTACAGTGATTTGCCACCGTGGGTTGTCTCCCCTTTCCACCAACTCTGCTGTTTGGGGCTCTTCATCTGCCCCCAGGTGGTATCTCCTGGTCCCACTTTCCATATTTTATGTAAGTTTGTAGTTCATACGTTTATGGAAGCAACTGGTTCATGCATTCGACTTGCTTTCAGCTATTTTGTCATGTATATGTTGATGTCGGTCGCTGGTAAAGTGCAGATGGTAATAATGGCATCTGCCTGTATCATGTGCTGGCATTGGAGACGGGCAAATGGAACATTATGTCTGTTCTTGCAGCCTAGTGGGACATAGATATGCCTGTGTGCGTGCATGCTAAGTTGCTTCAGTCGTGTCTGATTCTTTGTGACCCCATGGACTGTAGCCTGCCAGGCTCCTCTGTCCAGGGATTCTCCAGGCAAGAATACTGGAGTGGGTTGCCATGCCCTCCTCCAGGGGATTTTCCTGACGCGGGGAAAGGACCCTCGTCTCCTGCACTGGCAGGTGGATTCTTTACCACTAGCGCCAACTTGGAAGGCCAAGAAGTAGATACACACACAGGTAGCTTGGGTTGAAGGTAGAAAATAAATAAGAGAAATAAAGTTGCATAGGATGTCTCAGAAGAAAGATGGTCTCAGACTTCTAGAGGTGTAGCCTGGTAGAGTGTGCAGGATTTGAGGCTGAGGAGAGGATGGATCCAGTTGAAAGAAGTAACCTGAGCCCAGGCATTGCACGGACATGACTGGGCCATAAGGAGAGGGGGCCTCTGACGGTAGGAGACAGGGGAAGTCGCTGGTCACAGGCCGGAGCCAGGCCATCGAGTGTCCATCTTCAGTCGGGTCTGCTTCAGTAGCAGAGTCGCTGACTAGGAAGAGCCTCGAGGCGAGTGGCCCATTGCGTATGGTCACCGCAGCCCCAGCGACTTAGGAAGTAGCAGCCTCAGAGGGGATGGTGATAGTAAGGACGAGGAAATGGATTTGAGGGGGAACGGGGCCTTCATTCTGAGATATTAGTTCACGCAGAGCTTTGACCGAACTAGCATGCAAAAGCATCTGCCGGCCTGGGTGGCGGCCACTGTGCCGTGGCCAGCGTCCCCTTCCTCCCGGGAGGGACACATGGGGCCGAGAACCTCCGACGCGCTCTGGCAGCCTCCATCATGAAGGCCCCGCACCCCGCAGAGCCCGTCGTAGCTGCCCCCTGTGATGTCTCCGAGTCCTTGCTCGCCCACTTTTCATAGTTTGTCATAGTTTCTTGGCTTAACGTTTTAAAAATAGTGAAACTCAAGAGATGTTTAATACAGTTATAAATAAGACTATGATGAGAGGAAGCATTTTTCCTGGACCTTTTTATGGAGAGAAAACAATCAACAATGCTTTTTCATAAAATTGGGGAAAAAAAATTTTTTTTTTCTAAGAGACATCAAACTTTCTCTTTAAATCTCTTTAAGTAGTTAATTCCCTAACTTCTGCTTTCATGGAAATTTCAAAAATGTTAAAATTAGGCTGTGCTAATTTTAGGCATATTTGGTTGCCTGAAGATCATTTCTTACGCATTCTTAACTCCCATTTGATGCTGTAGTATGGTGGTTGGGGGACCACAGACTTGTTAGTTGCTGATGTGATGAGAGTTGGTCACATCAGTGGGAAATGAACTTGGTCGACTGGCATCCTTCATTTTGGATGATTTTTCTTTCTGTAGATGTTTTTTATTGGCATGTGTCCAATTTGACGAGGGAGCAGTGGGAGAGAAGGTAGGAGGCCTGGTTCTCTGAGGGGGACTGTGCCTGTGGGTGTCCATGAGCTGTTATGAAAGCTCACCTCCTGCTGAGAACCTCACTATTACCAGAGCTGTAAACATGAGGCTAACATTTAACTCCTGGATGCTGCCCCTTTTCTCACTCCACACGATTCTGTCTATTCGGATGTGTTCCCAGTAATCTGCTTTCATCTTCTATCTAATCTGCTTTTGATGTTGTTTAGTCGCTCAGTCCTGTCCAACTTTTGCGACTCCATGGACTGTAGCCACCAGACTCTTCTGTCCATGGGATTTCACAGGCATGAATTCTGGAGAGGGTTGCCATTTCCTTCTTCAGGAGATCTTCTTGACTTCATGGATCAAACCTGTGTCTCCTGCATTGCAGGAGGACTCTTTACCACTGAGCCACCTGGGAGGCCCCTATCTAATCTGTTACTAGATTGATTTTGAGGGTTGGTTCCTGTCCCCACTGGAGCAGTATGAATGCCATATGCCTTAGGCCAGGGGTCACCCTGATTCTGCCCCTGTGACTGCCCAGGGGTACCTCCATCCCTAAGTTCTTGTGACTCCTTCTTCCTTGTCAAGTAGGTTATGCTTTAAATAAATATATATTCAGATATATAATTTAAATATATATATATTTTTTTGCTCGCTTGTGGGCTGCCAGGCCTCCAGGTGACTCACTGCTTCCTCCGACTTCAGCTTATTGCTCCACAAATAACCATGATCATAATGATGCTAATAATAGCATTGCTTTAGGTCGCCAAGCACTTCATGTTCATCATCTGATTTTATCTTCATAGCAACCCTGTAAGCCAAGTCTTGTTTTCACCACTAGACAGATGAGAAAATGGTTACTCAGGAACTTCCCTGGTGGTCTGGTAGTTAAGAATCTGCCCATCAGTGCAGAGGACTCAGGTTCAATCCCAACTTAAAGTAGAAAATTTAAAAAGAGAGCAGATGCTCGGAGAAGTTAAGTGATTTGCCCCAGATCACTTGGCCAAATGACAGAACTGGAAGTTTGCTTGAGTTCAGAGCCTTCTCTCTGACCCTGACTCACCCACCAGATTTCCAGCCTTGTTTTGACCAAACCTCAACACCGGGGATACCTGCTCCCAGAGTCTTGCCACCCCTCACCAGCAGCGGTCTCTGGATCTGCCCTGCTCCTCTGGGGTTTCTACATGAGGAGCGGAAGCCTTGCCCCGTCTGTCTGCTTTCCACTCTCCCTGTAGCCAGAGGTCTTCTAGACTCAGGGCTAACTGCAATCTTGGTTGGTGGCAGTGACTTTTGGGATGCTCTGAGGAAGAAAGATGCCGTTGGCCAACTGAAGGAAATCCTGCCAAGTGACCGGGGTGGCTGAGACTCAGCTTCTCGGTCATCACGAAAGCCAAGTGCTGGATGGTCCACTGACCAGCATACCGTTCATTCAATAAACCATGTTGAATTAAGTATGCATCTGCCAGAAACCAGCTAAATCCTCCCTGAACCCTAAGAATTTTAGCTAATGTTTCTAGCTCTTGCCTTTGGGGGAGCTGCCCCTACATGGGGCCTTCCTGCTGCAAGAAAGTCTTAAGCACAGAAGCCAAGCCCGTCCAGCTCTGGAGAGGATGTGGATGGAGAGAGGGCTATGGGCGAGCACTGCCTGGCTTTTTGGGGGCCCCTCTCAGTGCACAGAGCTGTCTCCTGAGCCCATCTTTTGTCTCCCCCCACCTCCCCAGCTCTCTGAGGTGCAGGGAAAGGGGCTGAGCAGGAGCACAGCTCGGGATTCTGAGACTCAGAGTTGAACTCATCGTGCCGGGGGCACCAGAGCCCAAACTTGGCCTTCTTTTCTCCCGTCACAGCACCTGTCCACCTGTTCACAGTGCGTGCAGTGAACGCTTGGTCTGGGGAGGAGACGGTTTCAGAGCTTTGCTCTTAAGTTGCAGACTCAAAATCCTTCATCATGAATCTGAATTTCCCCAATCGTAACTCTCTTCTCAGCAGCCTGAACATAGTAATTTTCTTGAGACTGTTGGAGTCTAGAAATGGACTCACATAGGTCATATTATTGATGCACAAGCTGTGAAAATGAAAGCTTTTCTCAGAACTCAGAGCTTTTTTTCCCGGAGTGGATAAAGTAGCCCGGAAAAGGATGGAGACATACGAAACTAATTTGTCTGATTAAAAAGAAAAATTTTATACCAATCATAAAGCTAAAAAGGCAGTTTTTAAGGAAAGGCATTCAGTAGGGAATGTGAATGTTATTTCTGTGGTCTATTTGGTATGATATGCTAATGCAAATCGTGTATCCCAAAGAAACTGTGAAGTTGAGGGAGAAATCCACTCTCCTCCAAGTTAGGCAACGTGAGACAGTGGGAGCAGGGTGTTCTATGCAGAGAGCAGAGTTCTCATGCTCAGGGGGCCAAGGCGGGGTGCCAGCCGGCGAACAGCAGGTGCCTGCAGTGTATGTGCAGAGCCCTTTAAGGATCTCTCCTCAGTCTGTTTTTAAGTCAAATCATATGATGTGCAGATGTGGACCACTGGCCCTTCACTGTCAAGTGCTTTTCCCTCTTCTCCTCTTTTCTCGGTGCCCTCATCAGTGGTAGCTAGCTGTGAAACCCGACTTGCCCTGTGTTACTGAAAAGCAGATCCAGTGTTACAGCGGTTACAGTTGATTGCATGGGGCTGCTTTCACGTCTCTCTCTCTCATGCTGCTGCCACGGTGGGTCTTTAAAGAATAAATCAGGTACCTGACTCTGGTTTTCTGCTATAAATAGGTAGGTTGTTGCATCAAATACTGCAGAGTGACCACTCTGTTAGACTCGGACAGCTCCATCCTAGCTGTAGAAAGAGCTGCTTCATCTCTTGAACTTGGTGTAGACTTTGTGAATTGAGGGCAGCCCCTTTAGAGAGACTGGTATTTAATATTTATTACACATCAGTACCACTCCATCAAGGATGGAGCAGTGGGGGATAGTTTCAGTGAAGTGAACCTTCTAAGAATCCACCAGTAGTTTCCCCTCGCCCCGATTTCCATGAACGGAGGATTGCCATGAATTGATCTAGAGTTGATTATTTTTTCTCACTTTGCTCAGAGCACAAGCTTGGAGGTGTTGCCGCCTGACCCACTGGCCTTTGTTGGTGGCTGTTGGTCCCTGTGGTCCATGTCACATGTGTAATTTGTTAATGGGCCTCTTGATACTTAGGGTGGTGATTCATCTCATGGCACCCGTTGTTAGATGGTTACTTGTGGGAATTACGTACAGAGGGGACGTGTCCATCAGGGTCTTGCTCGTCAGGGGTCCAGTGCCCGGCACCCTGCATGCTCCAGGTGCCCCTTGGCTCCCCTGCCCGCCTCTCCCTGCACTGTCAAAAGTGGAATCTCCATTCTCACTCTTAGCAGCCATGTGAGGGCTGGATGTTTTCAGTCTGCGAATGTGGCAAGCACCAGGGGTTTTTTTTGTTGTTGTTTAATGTTGAATCAGAACCAGTGTATAAGTTATATGTGAAACAAGTGTTCCCCAATTTTAGAAATGCTCCTTTTCATGTAGAATTGGTTCAGTCTCATTCTTTCTCCTACTGCATTATCAGTTTTCACTTTGGTTTGAAACCCAATAGAAAGTGGCCAGTAAAAGCAGGTGACAAATTGATTTATGAGACGCTGGTTGGGTTTCTTCCCCCCCTGAAATGTGAACAATGAAACGTGAACTTCATCTTTAAATGTATTTACACAGGTTGTCACTGATGAATGCACCTTGGTAAAATAGCTCCAGGAATGTTTTTATCCTGTCACCTCCAGTTGAAACATTTCACGGGGGCCATAGTTTTCAACACACACTGAAAATAGCAGGCTCTGCTCCTGCAGCTGATAGAAGGTGACAGCGTGCCCTTCTGATACCACATTGTCATCTTATTAATAAAAATGTAATAAGGTTCCTGAAACCATCAAGAGTGAGGTTATAGGTGCTTATTGGTGATTATCTCACAGCGTTCAAGCCATTCTTTGCCAAATTAGCCTTGGACCAAGGAGGTTCATTGAAAGAAAAACATTTGGGCTATTGAAAAATAAAGTTTTACTTCCATACCAAAAACCACATTGTAAAATTTAAAACATGTTCAGAGGCCAGTGTCCAGAGCCAGACGATGAAACGCAGCTCTTTGGGGAGGAAAACAAACTGGTGCAGGGATTACAAAGGGAAATGCCTAGACTTGGAAGAGCTGAGCCAGGCCTCTCCGTCTCCACACCCTTTGTCCAGCCCCTGAGAAGACTTCACAGCGAATGTTCTGGGTAGTCGAAGGCATCCAATTCACTCTCAGCCTTGAAAATACACGTCAGCCCTTAAGTTGGGTAGACAGCAGCACTAATCATATTAAGCACAGTGTCTGAACTCACAGCGAATGCATAATTAACACATTGTTTTAGGAGACCCGATTATGTATGAGTCAAGGGCAGGCCTCCACTCACAGTCCTGTGGGTGAGGAGGGGGCCATTCCCGGGGCCACCCCTACCACCACGGCCAACGCCAGGCGCTAAATCTATTTTGTTACACCTCTAATACGAGCCAAAGCCATCAGACAACCTCCATTAAAGTGTTTGCCACGGAGAGCCCTCTCTGGGATAGTAAATGCTAATTCAGTGTCAATTAGAAAAATGCTTCCAACAAAACACCGTGGCTAATAAGGGGGTACTTGTGTTGATTCATCGCTGGGTTTTTTTTTTTCTCCCGCCCCTCATTCCTAATAAGGATGCATCTTTCATTACTTTCTATTTATTATTTTAAATATGTTTAGCTTGAAGGCACTTTACCATTTTATCTTTCTTTTAAAACGTAGCCAAATGTTTACTTCTCCATCAATATCCATTTAAACTTAAGCCATTTGGGTCTCACTAATTTAAATTCCTTTAGTGGGCCCATTGAATAAAAGGTTCAGTGTATAAACTCTTGAATTACGGCATTCAAACACACTTTTAGAAGTTTTTGATATCTATAATCCTCTTCCCCGTTTTGAAGATGTATAGTGTATATTTTTTAAAAAATAAATCCAGCTTTAATAAACATCCTGTTACCACAACTAATTAACTGAAAGTAAATCTTTTTCTCTTTGCAACTTTCAGACTTTATACAGATGTGTTTAAATGCTAATAGTGCATTCTATACTTTTATTGGTATACATTTTTTAAGCCATTTAACTGAACCAAGTGTGTTTAATGGTGACATTGGTTACAGTTCTGGCTTTTTTTTTTTTTTTTAATGAAAATCATCTTTATTGAGCTCATATTATGAGAGTGTTTGTAGAGGACTGGGGGTTGTTTGATGGGATATGCAGTAGGATATAATTCAATGGGGTGAACTTCCTTTGGTAACTTGGTGTTTAATTCTCTCAAGCTCTTGCAGTATTAAAATCTATATATTTTTTGCTCCCTGTGATGTTTGATTAATGTTTAAAATTGCAAGGAAATATTTAAGTATTATTCAGTGTGGGCATTACTGAAATATGCCTAATCATATTGGTTTGGTTTCTGACTTGTTTTTAACTTTAAAAGAACTAGATTGTTAATAACTGTAATTCATCTTTCCTTAAATGATAGAATCCTATGTCTGGTACAAAGGACTGAAAGTCCCAGGCTTTGTATTTAAATCTTTGAAATATAATCTTGAAAGAAAATAGTTTAATTTGACCAAGACTATGGTATAAGTTTTGAATTAACTTCAGCTCTTTTAAAGAGAGTTCATTTTAAAGTAGATTATGGAGCAATGTATGAATTTGAGCTATTTGCTTTCTACTACTAAATCAACTTCTCTACTGTAGGTATATGTTTTTGTGAGTTTAATGTTTTGAGTAACTTATTTTCTGAAGACTGTTCTTCCTGTATCTACTTTCCTGGTAGTAAAGTTATACCATTGAGACATTCGAATGGGATCAGCCACAACTCTGCCATAATAAGCATATTTCAGCTATTTATTATTCTTCTCTCAGTTTTCTGATGTTTTTACGTACTGATGGTGAAGAGGGAGAGATAAGATATATTCTAATGTAAAGCCTTAATATTTATAAGTGAAAATAAGCCAGACTCACTTTAAATACTCTCTCCCTAGAGAAAGTTTTAAGATTATTGAAGAAAAGTTCAAATGCAGTAAATACATTCTACTTCTTATATTCAGATAGGTCAAGACTAAGAACTAGTTATTTGAGCTAGTGAATTCTATTAAATAAAAATGTTACGTATGTGAGTGTGCTTCACTGAGAATTTATACATTTTGCCTTATGTTTAAATTATTAATATCCTGTACTTAAAGATAAAAAGTAATTGTTTTTTTAATTTTGTCTTGCACACTTAGGTATTGTTCTATTAATTAGATGCTACTGAGAAGTTACTCTTTTGCCTTCAGGCACCAAAGCAGTCTGGTAACAGGGCCACATCAAAGTTAGCACCACCTTCAGAAGTATTTTTAATTTGTTCAAAAGTTGCATTTTTAATAGTAATCTGAATCTGTGTGTGAGTGTGTGGTTTTTAAATTACAGCATGGAACCTTAAAGCCCTAGCCAGTACCTCAAATTTGTTGCAGATGCTGTATATAAATCTGATTTATCTGTTTTTTTTTACAGTGTAAACATTCTCTGTTTAATTTTACTCTTTTTGATACCTCTCAGTTTAATAAGCAATTTCATTTAACTGAATTTTTAACTAAAAAAAGATATGAAAAATTACCATATGCTTATGAGTAGATTTTAAAACACAAAAAGGTTATAAATTAATGTTGTTTCATCTACATTTTAATGCTATAGTTTTGAGCATTTGCATTTTCAGCTGTAATCTTTTTTTCCTTTAGTTTGTCATATACTTACAAGATAAAATGTGAACTCTGAACATGCTCATTTGACAAAAAGCTTTTCCTGCAGTCATTAATTTAAAACACTAAGTGTCAGATATCTTTGTTTCAGCTGTGACTTGATTATAATTCATGCTTATTATACTTCTTATACTGTTTTATATTTCTGGACAGAAATAATTTCACAAATATTCTTTTGGTGAGAATAAGCCATCAAAATTGAGTGACTTATGATACAAATTATGAATTATTCAAATAGAGTGTGACTGTTTGGGGATTCTCTATTTTTTTTTTTTTGCATGCGTGAATTCTTGTAAAAATGCTTTCACCTCAAATATTTAGATAATTAAATAAAAAGGTTCTTGGAGGAGGCGGGCAGGGTGCTTTGAGAGGGGTCAGTTAAGTACATTACGGATGGATTTATGATTGTACAGCTGGACTGAGTTATGGCAAGAGTACAGAACCCAAACAAAAGTGTTCAGCTTTAAGAAGAGTGTATCTCAAGGTGCATTTCTAAAATCTGTATTTCTACATTTATTTTCTTTTAAGCACCCGTTTTGCATTAGTAAAAATAAATCTTTTTCTGTAGATTTAAGATACAGCCAGGCACATCAGGCTTCAGTTTTAGTTTGCACAAATGCAATTTCTTCCCTTTGATGAAATAGTACTTTGTTTTTCTGCATCACTGTATAAATAATGTAACCTTTCCTCAGCCGATGAACCCCTTGCCATGAAGAACTATTTATTCAAGTTCCCAGTTTCTCCTACCTGAATCCTGTTGTTTGATTTCTAGTTATACACATACTGTCTGAATCAGCTTAAAACTTCCTGTGGTATTTGCATCCTTTATAATCTTGGCCAGGATCTTACTCTTTGTGGTTATGTAGGAGAGCTATTTTTATTTTAGGCCTATCTGAGTAAACCAGCTTCTTTCAGCCTCCTATATTTTTGTTTGCCTTTATCCTGTTTCTTCAAGCCCCTTTGAGAAAACCGCTCGTAATCACCTCAATCATTTTCTTCATTGTGCTGTAAGCCACGTGCCCCTTTAGCAAAAGAGGTGAAGATGCAGGCTATTGGTGCTCAACAAAAACAAACTTCCTTACATGAAAAGCACGTCTGCAGGAAAGTCCACTTTTGCAGAACTGTTTTAGCAAGATGTCAGGATGACTGGGTGAAATAGAGCCAAATAGGATCAGTGGCTTTGTTTTTATTTATTAAAAAATAAAGATTGTAAGCCTCTTCCTCCTTTTTCAGCCTGAGGATCAACTTGTATAGGAAACCCTGTAGTCGCATATTGAGAAGCCCACTAAATTAGCTTGTGATACTCCTTAGTCCCAGGTGTGTGCACCTGTGAGCCTGGCATCTTCTCTCATCTCCTCTTCTCCTGGGGGAATGGAGTGGACATGCTGAGGTCAGCCCCTGCCACTCAGGCATTCCATCAGAAGTCAAGGAAGTAAAATCCTCTGGACAGAAGTGGAGAGTTTTTACTCCCCAGTTAAATTGCACTGAAGAAATAAGTATCCTGTGAATGAATGTGTTGTACCTCCCTCCTGGGAAAACGGGCTCCAGGTGGCTCAGTGGTAAAGAACCCACCTGCCAATGCTAGGCGACTTGAGTTCAATCCCTGGGTCGGGAAGAGCCCCTGGAGAAGGAAATGGCAACCCAAGTATTTTTGCCTGGAGAATCCCATGAACAGAGGAGGCTGGTGGGCTGCGGTCCATGGGGTCACAGAGAGTCGGACACAACTGAGCAACTGACACTTTCACTTTTACTTTTCTGGGAGAACATCACTCCCATAATTGTAAAATGTTATTACAAGTCAAGGCACTATTATATTCTTGTTATTGAGTAATTTTGCCTCTTTTAAGATAAAATCTCAGTAATGCCCATCTGTGATTGGAAGATTTGAAGCCCAGTCATTACCTCTGTAATGAGCACTTTGTTTTTAATAGACAAAAGTCCATGTAATCATATACTGGTGAAGGTCACAAGTTTGGGAGCAGAACAGGCCTAGAATCAAATGCCAGCTCCACCAAATGCCAGCTCCACTTAATAGGGGTGTTTATATGTCACTACCCACGAAACCCCAGTTTTCTCACATAGAAGCTGAGGCCTTTAACGTCTACGCTGTAGAATTTTTCTCTAAGAATTGAGTGAGGTCTGTTGGCTTTAGAACTTCCTCCCTGGTCGTCGTCCTCATCGCACTTGTTTTCTTGGCCATCGTCTCTGTGGTCCTCACTGTCTCAGCCATCTCCCTCTTAAAATTTTAAACATCTTCCTCGCAGTTAAATACACCGTCTCTCGGCTTAATCCAATAAATAGAAGCCAAGGCTGCAAGTGTTGGGCACAGATTTTCCTTTAAAGTTTCTCTGGGGATTTCCCTGGGTGAGCTGGTGGACTCTGGGCGTGGGGAACTAAGATCTGCATGCCACACGCTGCGGCCAAAAAAAAAAGTTTCTCTGATCACTAGTAAAGTAGCTACGTTTTCCATACACACACTTACTCACTCACTTGGTAAATATGCAAGAAGACTCAATAAAATATTTAAATACCTTTAGTAGTAAAAAAAAAAAAAACCCTGATACTACTGTTGAAACAAAAACAGCAGTACAACCAAAGTCAAATGGGAGAAGACAGAAAACCATACTTGGTAACAGCCCAGATATTTTATTTGTCAGCTGATGTACAAAAGTTAGAGTTTACATCACAGAAGGCCCTTTTGAGGGCATCAGACATGTAAAACGTGCACAGACTTCCTTGGTGGTCCAGTGGTTAAGACTCTGAGCTTCCAATGCAGCGGCACAGGTTCAATCCCTGGTCAGAGAACTCTGATCCCACATGCCTCTTGGCATAGAAAAAACTGTATAATGTACAAGAAGGGACATCAAGGCATCAGAGACAGTGTGTGAGATTAGGAGTTCTCAGGACCCATTGGTTCCCATAGAGCCAAATGGTCCACTTTAAACATAGGGGTAAAAACCTTGTGTGCAAGGCCGCTAGTTGGCAGATACTGGCTGTTAACCTATGGGTTGGTAAATAAGGCAGTCTCTCCCGACCCAATCCGCACCAACCCAGGACTCCCTGGACCTGAAACCTGAGAGTGGGGGTGGGGGGCAGCATCCCTTTGGATTGGCCCCAGGCCCATGCTGTATTGGTGGTTAGATATTTTGAATTGCCCCCACGATGTATCACTGACATGTTGTGGTTCAAAACTTGGCGTCAACAAGTCTTTATAGCACAAAGGACCTGCGTTTTATGCAGTTAAATATTAGCCCAAGAGAAAATCTAGAAGCAACCAAGCAGGATATGACACATAGAGACGAACAATGGCACAGACCTACCCATCTTCATTTGCCTAAGGTTTATAAAGACGTGTGTATGCAAAAACACTTCCAAGTGAAATCATGTACGTGAAAATATTATGTAAGCTGTGAAATGCCACTTAAAGGTAATTTATTAATAAATCTTTGAGGCTGGAAAATTTTAAACATTCTGTGAGAATAGATTGATTCAAACTAAAAAACTGTTGAATGCCGAGTTTAGGGTGAAGATAAATAAGCACATAGCATATGCCAGACGAAGATGCTATAACTACAAGCTTCCTTAATTAACCCGTGCAGCAGCTTAGAGTGCCAGGTATGGTTGTCCTGTTACAGAGCCCAGGAAACAATTTGAGGAGACACAGAAAGCCCTGTCTTAGCTTGTTTCCTCTGTTCCCCGGCTGATTTCTTACACCCAGAGGAACTTCTCTGCCTCTGACTTTTCTCCTTTCTTGGGCCTCTTTGTGTGGTTTAGTCGTTCAGTGGGCTCTGACTCTTTGTGACCCAGTGGACTGTAGCCCACCAGGTTCTTTGTCCATGGGATTCTCCAGGCAAGAATCCTGGAGTGAGTTGCCATTTCCTTTTCCAGGGGATCTTCCCAACACAGGAAGAGTCTCCCGCATTGGCAGACGGGTTCTTTACTGCTGAGCCACCTGGGAAGCCCCCTTGAGAACCTAGGGAGACGGTAAAACTGCCTCCATGTCTGGCAGGACCCCTTGGCCAAAAATCAAGGGAGTAGGAGAGGAAAGCTCCAATTCATAGCTCATTTTCCTCAGGGAAACTTAAGTCTTTACCCCTGGGAAGGGGCTCTCTTCTGGGCCCAGCTTTTCCCAGGGAGTTAAGGTCGCTGAATGAGACCAGGTGATCACATTGTACCATCACATATGCTGGATGGAGCCAAGGGCACAGATGGCATTCCATTTCAAATAGTCGAATGGCAGTAATTCAGAAAGCAGTGATATCTAAAAAATTATGAAACAGGTTTTTCCCTGAAAGTTATTATACGACATGGTCAGCATGTGACAGCAGTGGATGCAGAGCAGCGTTGAGACAACTCAGCGCAGTGAAGAACGCTGCTTTGTAAGCTGCAGTACTGACGATCCTCAGCGGGGAGAGAGATTACAAAGGAGATTCTGAAACCAAAGTCAGTAGCTTGTTGACAGAGTCCCTTTCATTCAGAGCTTTTCCAGCTAAAAGAAAATTGGGGGATTAAATGATAAAATGAAGAACCAATGAGTCGTTTATGACTTCCTTCTAACTAGACATTTACTTAAGGAGCTGTGCATTTTCATCCATTGTATATATTTAAAAATGCTTAAGCCTGCTTTTGTCTGGGTTTCCTTTTCCATAATATTCCTCCATCCTGCGTTAGAATTTAATCACGAACAAAATGCCACATCATTCTTTATTCAAACATCATGAAATCATTGCAGATGAGATGAGGAGATAAAGTAATTGGATTAGAAATGGGTGGTTTAAGTTTACACCATTTTATTATATCAGGAATTTTTGATATTTGAGACGTAGATTTCCACAGCTGTGCGATCACTTGTGCCCAAGATACTTACATGAAACCAGGTTCTGTGCTTTTGTTATTTTAAATTCCGAGGGAGGACAAATGTAGATGGTCAAACTATTCACCTGAGAAAGTTTTATCTGAAATTGAACAACTGATGTATCAGTTTTAAACAACATGGAGGTATGATCCTTTATACCTTAACTTGATTCTCTGCTTTCTCTTACTTTCGGTTTATGAGCAATTTAATGAATGGTCGTCATGGTATATGAGCATAATAGTTTTTTTGTTTTTTTAATTTTCCATCCATGATGTTCTCCTGATCTTAAAAATTAAATTTTATGTATTATTTTCCATCATACAATTATTTTGGCCTATTGTAGGGTAGTTTTTTGATAAAGTGTTGCATTTTCACTTAGTTTAACCACTAACCTATTAAGTCATTTGAGAAGAAAAAAATTGTTTGTTGCCTTAAAAAACTGTATCAAAGAATAATCCTGGTTATTTTTACTTATTCTCTGCTTATGTTGATGCTAAATCATAGCATAAGGAATCTTTATAAAATTGCTTCAAGAAACAATTTGAAATTTTTCAAACTGGAAATTTCAAATGTGTTTACAATTATTTCTCCACCAGTGGTGGTGGTGGCGTTATGTTTCAGAAAGTGCCATTAATTGTAAGAGAGTACCACACAGTATTCTATGAAATTTAAGTCTGTTGAGCACCAGCACCTTCAAAGACAATAAAAATTCCAGCCTGCATTTATCTATCCCCCTGTGAGAAGTTACTACAGTGGATATTGTATCATTCCATGTGAAATTCTTTACCTTAATCGTCTCTCATTTATTTGCAGTTGTCTGAGGTCAATTTTCCATTTTGCAGTTGTCAAACAGCTGTCAAATTAAAAGACCAGATCCTGTGTTAATTTACATTTCGTGCCGTTCCATATTAGTACATTTCTTGGCTTAAGTATTTAAATAGTGACCTACATGTCTTAGTCAGCCTTTCCATGATTAGCCCATTTTTTTCCCTACAAATGTCCACCTGCAATGAAGTATGATACTCTAAGTATTCTTTTCTAAACGTAGTTTTAAACAATTTGCATGAACTTTTAATAAAATCACTTGAAGTAGCCAATTAATTACACTGTTCCTTTCACAAGAAGATAAAATCATATGAATATAAGCATGTCATTCTTACTTTTTTTGTCATGCCTGTTTGCCTCCTTTTATCACTTCAGTCAAATTGAAATCTAAACAGTCATTGAACGAAGAATTCTGGATTTGCTTTCTAAATATCTGCAGAGGAGAGTGTAAGAGTAAAGAACTCAGCATTCATTAATAGTTCATTGATCAAAGACTTGTCTCTGGGTGTATCATTGATGTTTTTACTACAAAGTGTCTGAGGCTGCCAGCAAATGACATCGACACTCGTCCTCTGTGAAAGAGATGTTAAAAGGTAAAGTGAGGTGTCTTCAATATTTTAAGAGTTTATTTGAGCAAAAATCCATGAAAGCTGGGCGACACCAAACCAGAAGTGGTTAGGGGTGCTAACCGCTAAGCAGAACCAAGAAAAGACTTTGCACAGACAGAGGCCAGTAAAACCTGTTCATTGATCAAAGACTTGTCTCTGGGTGTATCATTGATGTTTTTACTACAAAGTGTCTGAGGCTGCCAGCAAATGACATCGACACTCGTCCTCTGTGAAAGAGATGTTAAAAGGTAAAGTGAGGTGTCTTCAATATTTTAAGAGTTTATTTGAGCAAAAATCCATGAAAGCTGGGCGACACCAAACCAGAAGTGGTTAGGGGTGCTAACCGCTAAGCAGAACCAAGAAAAGACTTTGCACAGACAGAGGCCAGTAAAACCAGGAAATGGTCTGATTGGTTGTGGCTGCAGGGACCTAATTTGGGAACCTGGCTGGCTGTTTGTGATTGGCTGTTCTTACATACTGAATCCTTCACCTTGAGACATTTACAAGCTTAGATTCTGTTTTGGATATGCAAACTGCTGAGATATTAGAGATACCTCGTCTAATGGGCTCCTTGTTTATTGAATTCAGAAGAGATCCACACTAGGTGTTTGAGGAATACGTCAAAATTAAGGAGTTTGATGGAAGAATCGCAATCGTAAACATATGTAATTCTTAGTGACGATAGAAGACACCTTAAATGGTTTTTCTTAAGTACAGCCATTAGAGATTAATATGTGGTAGCACGAAAATATTCCCATATTATCAATATAATTAACCTTTTATACTAAGATCACTTTTTTCCAATCTCCTGTTTCATCTGTTTTTATTTTTTTTCCAATCTCTTGTTTGTTTTCTTTTCAGTCATTTTATTTTTAATTGAAGATAATTGCTTTACAATTTTGTGTTGGTTTCTGCCACACATCAACATGAATC
>SJYC01132087.1:0-62065 GCA_006408675.1 Madoqua kirkii
GTTCTTATTTTGAGATTGGTTCATTTTATATTTGTTCCTAAAGAAAAAAATACAATTCAGTCAACTGGAGATTTTGTTGAACTTTTTTTTTAAGCTGGAAATAAGTATAAATTTACTTAATTCTTCATAATATTATTTTTATATATCTTCATAATATTCTTAATCAGAAAACTAAAAAAGAATGTCTAAATAATTTGTAAGTATGATTACAATGAATAAATTATTATGGGAAGAAAAGATATATTAAAAATAATCCTCAAATATAGTTTTATTGGTACTTTTAGCTACCATCTTATATTAAACAGAGACAAGAAATTGAGAAGGAAACGGCAACCCGTTCCAGTGTTCTTGCCTGGAGAATCCCAGGGATGGGGGAGCTTGGTGGGCTGCTGTCTATGGGGTCTCACAGAGTCAGACACTACTGAAGCGACTTAGCAGCAGCAAGTAATGGAAGGAGAGAGGACTGTGGAGTCTAACCTAGCATATTCCTTGTTTTAGATAAAGAGAAGTCAAGAAATTCCATCTTATCCTTGATTTTGGTAGTTAAAAAAATGTAACAAAATTTTTTTGTGTTGTGAAGATAAGCAGGCAAAGTGGAAAAAAAAAAGAAATAGCAGTGAAGCAAATACAACACAAAGGACAAGCACAAAGACTAATAATTTCTCATGTTTTCTTTTTCCTTTTATGTAATTTCCTCTTAGCCTCTTGAAGGTTAGTTGATTGGACTGCAGTGCCAACCATGGGAAAAGCCGGTTTTCTCTTTTGTGATTTATTTATTTTCAATTGGAGGATAATAACTTTACAGTATTGTGTACTTTTTAAGTTAAAAAGGTGTGGTGTGGTAACTCCTGTAGCTTCCCCTCTCTTGAGGGGCTGTGTGGTGCTTGCAACATTCTTTCCAGAGGAACCAAGTGAAGCTTGGGTGAATGTGAATTTGAAAACCTCTCCTAGAATTTCCCAGCAACTTATTAAAAATAAGCCATTTATTCACTGGGTTCTTGATTAGCAATGATAGAATAAAACTTTAAAACTTCATATTTAGTAACTAGACTTTGTATCCATCTAGTTGGATTGGGCTACCAGTTACTTTTGTACTTTCCATGAAAATAAAAAGTCAAAGATGTCATAACTGTAGTTTGTTGAATGTATTTTTTAAAATAACTGGAAGTATTTTAGAAATGCCTATTTAGGACTAAATAAGTAATGTTAATAAATTACTTCTGTGACAGACACTAAAGGCAGTTTTGAGGGAACTTCTGGTTATCCATTAATCTGTATTATTGCAGCAATAGTTAAATTGTACTAATTTATACTAACTAGATTTGTGAAAGCTTCGATTTATGGAATATTTCTGAAGAAATCCAATATTATTTTTCAAAATAAATCAGAATAGTAAAGAGCTTGAAGAGCTTCTTTAATTAGGAGTCATCTTTGAGTATGGGTACTATATCTTTGTTTGTATGCCCTTATCATAGCTAATGGTGTGATTCATTGAATTAACAAAAATGGTCTGTAATTTTACTCGATGTGTAATACAGAGAACTTGACAAAATATTAATATATTTGAAGACACTTAAACAGTTGGTATCAAATATTTTAAATGCCTGCTGTCACTACCCACACCAAATATTATTTAAAATGGTATTCTATAGAATGAAAGAGTTTTCTATATGAATGTCAGTTTCACCCTGATTCTAGTATGGATGATGGGAATGACTAATTAAATAAAGTTTAAATTCATAAAACTTTTATCATAGTTGAAGTCAAGGAAGGAAACATCCTTTTTTTAAAAAAAAATGTCTGTAATTCAGATTTTTCATTAACTCTAATAAAATCTTAATTCATGAAGTTTTGGTCTGCATTGACTTCGGGGGCCCTAAGTAAGGCTCTGTGTTACCATATAGAAATCTTTTCTTTTTGTAAAACATGACATAGATGCTGAATGACTTAACTTTTACGGAGAAGAACTTGGTGTTCACCACGGTTCTTTGAGTCAGTGTTAAATTATAAATATTAATAATAACTTTCAATTACTTGTAATTGAAAGACTTCATGATATAGACTGCATAATGTCTTCAAATTCAACAGATGTTAATGTCTGAAAGGAAAAGCAATGATTATTCACAATCCATTCCATCTAGATCTCTAAAGAGTATAGTTTTTCACATTTCATCCAGTCGTCGCTGACACTTGTGACCTTCTGGAATATTATTGATGATACGCTTACATGCTTGTTAACGAATTCTTAAAGAAAATCAAGATAAAAATACAAAGTTACAGTCTCTGTTTGCTTTAGTAAACAACTTGTGTGTTAGAAACTGTCTGTTTTCTGGAAAAAATTAACTGGGTCTTAGAATTACCTTAGTGGTTGTTCATACTGGGAGATGAAAAGCATCGCATTTGTCAGATAGGGTTTCAGAGCACAGGATGAATCTGTACGAAGCCTAATTTTGCTTTGTATGTGGGACACAGATGTTTTCACCTTTAAAAAGGGATTGCAGGCACATAAAAAGGAAATTAAACCTGCTCCGAAGGAATATGTGGTGTCGCACAGTTTCGGAGAGAATTTTGAAATCAACTGGCTTAATAAGGGCTGAAAAAGCCAGCAGTGCCATTTAACTTCAGTAGCAGAAAGTACAGCTTTCAAAGTGATAGTTCTTGCCTAAATTAAATGCTCTTGGAGGTTTGTTGGTTTCTTTGTTTTTAAATTAGACTCTTTACCTTGAAGTCATCATAGACTCACATGCGGTTGTGAGAAATGATACAAAGAGATCTCATACACCCTCCATTGGGTTACCCTCCGTAGTGGTGTCTTGGAAAACCATTGCAACATCAGTCAGGATACCCACTCGCTTTGTTTTCAAAATGCTTTTTGGTCCACACAGCCAAATTATAACACTATTTTTTCCTTTCATTCTGAATAAAGAGCAACTGTACATGTAACTATGCATATAAAAATTATCTTTAAAAAATATATATGATGAGATCTCTGTTCCTACGTTGTGGGCACAAAGTTCCATACTGTAAAGCCGTTCATTTGTAAAGAGTTGACTCTTAAAGATATATTTACGTGAAATGCTCCTTTTTCTCCTGCACAGTTTAGTTCATTGGTTCTCTTAACACATTTCATTATTATTTTTTTAATCAGAGGAACATGCAGATTATATTAAGTCTTTGAATAATTTTGGCAATTAACCGTTACCGTAGTAATAAAAGTTTCTTCAGAGCTCATGCAGCTATTTTGTTGGAAACAAAAACATATTGGCATGTGGCAAGCACACCACTGGTTTTAGATGCTAGATTAGTAATTTTCAGGTTTTAAGGATATAAAGAATCACCTGCAGAGCTGATGGAGAAGGCAGACTCCTGTCCCCACTCCTAGATGTTCTTCTGTTTTAGAAGGTCAGGGTGGGGCCTAGGACTCTACTTGTAATTAAGCAGAGGATTCCCACGTACATGGCCCCTGAACTGCACTTTGAAAAAAAACACTGTATTAGACATGCAAACTCTCTAGCATTATACTGTAGAAGCAATAAAATATTTATACTTTTCTCTAAATGTATATAAAGAACATCATCTTCATTTTTTGGAGTTTTGTCCAAATTTGGAATTACTGTTTCTCATCATCTTACTACTTAACCTATTGGAATTTTTAGATTTCTGTTTAAGCTGAGATATAATTGACATGTAACATTATATTAGTTTCATGTGTATAATATAAGGATTTGATATTTATATATATCACAAAATGATCATCCTACAATTTCAGATTTGTTTTCCTTGTGAAGAGAATTTTTAAGATCTAATCTCCTAGCAACATTTAAATATACAGCACAGTCTTATTATAGTCACTATGTTGTACCTCAGATCCCCAGGATATATTTCTTCACTGGACTTTTGTACCTTTTGACCACGTTCACCCATTTCAGCCATATTGAAACTTTTAGATTTCAGGACTGCAAGTCAGTCACACTTCTGATTGAAATCTTTTTCAAACCTAGAAATGTCTGGCATTTGCACAGTAAACAAAAAGAGGTTGGAATAGAGATTGAGAACTACCCTAAAAGCTCTGCCTTTGATAATTGCATTTAATCAAGTATGTAAAGTATAATATTTAATCAATTAGTTTGTTTTTTTTTTCCTTTCCCTTCTAGTCTTTTTTGTGTTTAAGTAAGGACAGAAAATTAAAAATAGTAAGTTAAGAGCTAGAGATGAAGATAAAGAAGAAGAAAACACTGGCATTAAACAAAAGGAAAAGAAAGGTGATATATTTTTAAAAGCTGAGGAATTAGAGCAATCTGTGAAGACAGGCACCCTCAGTTACGGCAAACAATGTCAGACGAGGCTCAGAACTAAATAGTTTTGAAAGCTCAGAAATAGAAATTTTAGAAACATTTCTGTCAAAATTTGACTTTAATTTTACAAACATTTGGTTATTCAAAATAGAAAATTACTCTGTTAATCTAGAAAATTAATTTGTGCACAGCAGTTTCTTTTTCAGATATGACAGAAAAATGAGGTGTGACTTACGCACTTGACCTTTGAGTAATAAGCGTCCTTTCTAGGAAAGACTGGGCAATTATGTAGACATCTTTCGAGATGTTTCTCGCGCTGTTAACCCAAATGTCTAGATTTGCTTTCATGCATTGCCAGTCTGCTTCACCTCTTTTTTGCAGTTGTCTTGGCTGCAACTGTATACTGATATTTTCAGAAAATTTCTCACCCTAAAGCCCAGTTGAGTCTTTGGTTGTTTGCCTGCTGTACTTACTTGTTTTCTTGATATGTGCATGTCAGAACTTAAGAGTGAATCTCCTCCTTCAAAACACAGCTTTTGCCAGGGTGTTCTTTTTTTTGTAATTATCTTATTTATGAGG
This sequence comes from Madoqua kirkii, assembly GCA_006408675.1. Taxonomy (NCBI): domain Eukaryota; kingdom Metazoa; phylum Chordata; class Mammalia; order Artiodactyla; family Bovidae; genus Madoqua; species Madoqua kirkii. The sequence continues at coordinate 4,875 of SJYC01132087.1, forward strand.
TTAGCAGAACAAGATGTCTACCTTTACTCACAGTGTTAGGAATAAATTTAGGAATTAATTACAGTGAAAGAAGACAGAGAAAAACATGCATGACTGGAGCCTGTTCATACAGATATTTGCAGGTGCTGATGGCTTCATTTTCACAATCAGTGCCGTATTAACTTAAGCCTTTTCATAAAGTTGTAAAGTTTAATTTATATCCTATGTTGAAATTTTTTTTTAAATCAGTGAAAAGAGACATGTGTTGATTAACAACTAAATAGGTAAATATGCTTTTGTTTTGTTTTGTGTCTCTTTTTTTTTACTTGTTTTACATAATGTTGGTGAGAACACTGGAAGGCAGGCCCTCTCAGAGCTGTGGAGAATGTAAATTGGGACAATCTTTCTGGAGGGAAATTCTGGTAGTTTAAAATTGTTAAAAATGTATATTCTCTTCAACCAAGAAAGTACATTTCTAGAAATGTTTTAAAGTAAATTATCAAGATACCTGCAAATATGATATGTATTAAAATCTGGATATGATTTCAACATTCAAAATGGACTCAGTTAAATTATGTTTTATCCATATAATGGCATACTATGAATATCGTAAAAGTCAGCATTTCCAAATAACACTTAATAACATGCAAATTTTGTGAGTATTATAAAAGAAATATTAGATTATTAGAGTGAACACAATACGTGTATGTCTGACTGGTAGATCCAAAAGTATTTATAGCCTTTTAACCTAGTAATTTTCCTCTTGGAAATGAATGTGTACAAAGCAGAAGTAAACAACACTTCTTTTAAAATATAGAGCAAAGATAAGGAGAATAAAATAATTCTCCCTGCAAGAGTTACCATATATTTAATGTTTTAATACAGAAAACCTTACGAATAGTGTTAAGAGTGTGATTAGGAGTCTGATGCATGTTTATCTATAGACTATGAGAGCTTTCTAAAGCAAATCACTTTAAAATAAATGAGTGAATGTAGGAAAAACTAAATAGCATTAAGGTAGACTGGAAAGGCTGTGCTCTGGGTGTCCAAGGACAGGGGGATTTGAGTCCTGACGTTCCGGGCAGTGGGGAGGAGTGTGGGATTTTCAGTCCGATATTGGGAAATCACTGCTATTTTCAGCTGTCAAGTACAGTTTATGTATAGATTCATTAGCATGTTCTTAAATAAATTACTTATATTTCTGGATTTTTTTTCACTCCATGCAGAACCTACAGTTTTGGGATTTTTATCAGAGCTCTTTTAATTCCAAGCCCTTCTTGAATAAGAGAGACATTCAAAACATTTCTTTAACGTACTTCTTCAGCCTAGAAATTTTACTACATTATTGTTTAGCCTCTAAGTCATGTCCCACTCTTTTGTGACCCTATGAGCTGTCCATGGGATTTTCCAGGCAAGAATACTGGAGTGAGTTGCCATTTCCTTCTCCAAGGGATCTTCTCAACCCAGGAATCTAACCCATGGCTCCTGCCAAATCTCCTACATCACAGGCAGTTTCTTTACTCTTGAGCAACCAGGGAAGCCCTTTACTACATTAAAATAAACTAAATCACAATTCTCTTATTTCAGTTCTTTCAAGTATTTCATACAGTGATGACCATTAAAGGGACACACATGAATAAAATTTCCTTTCAGTTCAGTTCAGTCACCCAGTCATGTCCGACTCTTTGCGACCCCATTGACTGCAGCATGCCAGGCCTCCTTGTCCATCACCAACTCCTGGAATTTACTCAGACTCATATCTGTTGAGTCAGTGATGCCATCCAACCGTCTCATCCTCTGTCATCCCCTTCTCCTCCCAACTTCAATCTTTCCCAGCATCAGGGTCTTTTCAAATGAGTCAGTTCTTTGTATCAGGTGGTCAAAGTATTGGAGTTTCAGCTTCAACATCAGTCCTTCCAATGAATATTCAGGACTGATTTCCTTTAGGATGGACTGGTTGGATCTCCTTGCAGTCCAAGGGACTCTCAAGAGTCTCCTCCAACACCACAGTTCAAAAGCATCAATTCTTCGGTGCTCAGCTTTCTTTATAGCCCAACTCTCACATCCATACATGACTACTGGAAAAAGCATAGCCTTGATTAGACGGACCTTTGTTGGCAAAGTAATGTCTCTGCTTTTTAATATGCTGTCTAGGTTAGTCATAACTTTTTTTCCAAAGAGTAAGTGTCTTTTAATTTCATGGCTGCAGTCACCATCTGCAGTGATTTTAGAGCCCAAGAAAATAAACTTTCTCACTGTTTTCACTGTTTCCCCATCTATTTCCCATGAAATGATGGGACCAGATGCCATGATCTTCGTTTTCTGAATGTTGAGCTTTAAGCCAGCTTTTTCACTCTCCTCTTTCACTTTCATCAAGAGGCTCTTTAGTTCTTCTTCACTTTCGGCCATAAAGGTGGTATCATCTGCATATCTGAGATTATTGATATTTCTCCCGGCAATCTTGATTCCAGCTTGTGTTTCTTCCAGTCCAGCATTTCTCATGATGTACTCTGCATAGAAGTTAAATAAACAGGCTGACAATATACAGCCTTGCTGTACTCTTTTTCCTATTTAGAACCAGTCTGTTGTTCCATGTCCAGTTCTAACTGTTGCTTCCTGACCTGCATACAGATTTCTCAAGAGGCAGGTCAGGTGGTCTGGTATTCCCATCCCTTTCAGAATTTTTCACAGTTTGTGGTGATCCACACAGTCAAAGGCTTTGGCATAGTCAATAAAGCAGAAATAGATGTTTTTCTGGAACTCTCTTGCTTTTTCATGATCCAGTGGATGTTGGCAATTTGACTTCTGGTTCCTCTACCTTTTCTAAAACCAACTTGAACATCTGGAAGTTCACAGTTCATGTATTCTTGAAGCCTGGCTTGGAAAATTTTGAGCATTATTTTAGAAAGGAGTATATATCAGTTTATAGCTCTTGTCTAATCTTTTTCAGTACACATACACAGGCATTATACTATATATGGCATGTCATAATTTTATTTTTTCACTTAATACCAAATCATGAACTTCCCATGTTACTAAATATTATTTGCTTTTAAAAGGTTTTTATCAATTTTGTATGTTAATGCTGTTTTATAAATAAAGCAAAATTTTCATTAATTAGGCCCACATTGTTGGATATTGGAACTATGTCCAATAACCTATAACTGATTCCACTGCAAGTGAGCATATCTTTGGTTCTTTTTGAAAAGAATAAGATCGTTTGAAATGTAGTGTCCAGATTATTGTGTTATACCCCTAATGACAACCACCATATTGGCAAGAAATGTTACTTTAGGTTCTTACTTCTTACTTGTGAAGGGTTAGCCCAACCATTCTTAAGCAGTAGCTGGACAAGTGAACATAGACTTTTTAAAAAAAGTTTTATTGGAGTATCACATCAGATCAGATCAGTCACTCAGTCGTGTCTGACTCTTTGAGACCCCATGAATCGCAGCATGCCAGGCCTCCCTGTCCATCACCAACTCTCGGAGTTCACTCAGACTCATGTCCATCGAGTCCGTGATGCCATCCAGCCATCTCATCCTCTGTCGTCCCCTTCTCCTCCTGCCCCCAATCCCTCCCAGCATCAGAGTCTTTTCCAATGAGTCAACTCTTCTCATGAGGTGGCCAAAGTACTGGAGTTTAAGCTTTAGCATCATTCCTTCCAAAGAACACCTAGGGCTGATCTCCTTCAGAATGGACTGGTTGGATCTCCTTGCAGTCCAAGGAACTCTGAAGAGTCTTCTCCAACACCACAGGTCAAAAGCATCAATTCTTTAGTGTTGTGTTTCTGCTGTACAGCTGAGTGAATCAGCTATACACATAAATATATTTCCTCTTTGGGGATTTCCTTCCCACTTAGATCACTGCAGAATATTCGGTAGAGTTCCCTGGGCTATACAGTGTATTCTCATTAGTTACCTATTTAATACATAGTATCGATAGTGTAAGTATTTAATACATAGATATCAATAATATCGATCCTAATCTCTCAATCCAGCCCATCTCCCGCCTTCCCCCTTGGTATCCATACATTTGTTCTCTATGTCTGGGTCTCTGTTTCTGCTTTGCAAATAAGTTCATCTGTTCTATTTTTCTTGATTGCACTTATAAGTGATATTATACGATATTTTAAACATAAACTTTTGCTAAAAGTTCTCAGGAATCTTGTACCCCAGTCCTGGTGGGCCAAATTTTGGACGTACCAGTCCTGAGACTCAGAGTCTTTCCTCCCCCTGAACCTGACTTTCAGCAGTGATCATCTGCATTTCTGTGAATCTTACTGTGCTGCCTCTTAGAAAATTATAAATTAAGGATCTTAGGGTTGGATGGTATCACCAACTCAATGGACATGAGTTTGAACTCCAGAAGATGGTGAAGGACAGGGAAGCCTGGCATGCTGCAGTCCATGGGGTTGCAAAGAGTCGGACACAACGTGGCGTTTGATCTTGTGCCAGGGTCTCTGTCTCAGCACCTTAGAACCTCCTCATCCCTGGGGTGTTTCATGCTCAAGCCTCTGGTGCCGAATGGCATGTAGGACCATGACGGAGCACAGGGACTCAGCCTGCCCGGTTTCAAATCCAAGCCTTACAACCTCGGTTAATTCCTTGTCTGGGCCTCAGTTACCTCATCTTTCGAAGGAACACAGTGGTAATACTTAGCTAACAGAGATAAGGTTTGGGATTTCCCTGGCGGTTCAGTGGTTAAGACTTTACCTTCCAATGCAGGGCGTATGTGTTTGATTAATCAAGACTTCAAAAACAATCCATAATTTTATTAAAAAGTATTTTATAAAGAAGATGGGGAGGGTGGGAGATGGGATAAGACAATGCACAAAACACTGAGCCCAGGCTCAGTCGAAATAGTAAACCCCGGTGAGTGGCAGCCACTAGTGGGATGTTATTCCTGATTCATTCATAATAAGTCAGTGCATTCCTTTAGCCTTATCAGTATTAAGAAGGCACTATCCCATTGCTGTTCAGTGTTTGCTTGTCCGTTACATCCATTTGGTTATGAAACCTACTATAGGTCTTCACCGGCCTCGGGTTGTGACTGGTTATTATGAGAAGCTAACATTTGAATGAACCCTCACAAGATTAGCCAGGATCTGTCAATTATTTCTTTCATAACAAATTTAAAGAATGTTTCAAATGGAATTACCTTTCTATTTTTGTAGTGTCTAAACAAGACAGTGGTTTTTTTGAAAGTAAAATAAATTACATAGTGATTACAGACTTAGATATTTTGTTCCTCAGCATCACAGCTCAAAGTGGGAAACCGCAGGTGTGCACATGCGAGGCTTTCTGTTGACACCAAGAAGAATCCCTCTGTCGCCTCTAATATTTAATATTGGAAAGGGTTTCAGCTTGTAGTCCTAGTTTGCTGGTCTCGGTGTCTGAAATTCTGGAGCAAATTAGAGCATGCTGTAAAAGTAAAAACTAAAAATTCTGAGAAATATGGCCTTAGCAAGTAACAGCCATGAATAAACAAATAAAACTATGGAAAATATAATTTAAAGGAGAGTTCTTAAAAGTGTAGAAACCTTTTCTAAAAGGAGCTTCTTCTGGAAGTCTGTTTGACCTGCCATGTATATAGACTTTCTCCCTCAAACTGACCTTCAAAAGCATTTGTGATGAAACGTCTATGTATCTAATGTGTTTTGGAAAACCTAAAAGATTTAATGTGGTTGGGAAAATGTAACGTAACATTTAATTTTTAAAAAATATTCCCAGACCATCTGCAAATCTTTTTAAATGTAGCCACATGTATCTGTATAGTTTATTCTCTGTGCTTATTATTTTTCTCATTATTATAATAAAAACAAAATTTGGAAAACAGCAAAAACCCATAGACCCAGCATTGTTAGTGTTTGAAGCATTTTTCCGGACTATTAGAGTCTTAATTATCATTTTTAATGACTGCCCGATATTCCATAAAGTTGTCTTACCACATTTTAACCATTTCTTTAGTTCTTCTCCAGTGTTTCTCTGTTAGAAGCGACTGCAGCAGACACCTTTACAAATATTTTTTTATTATTTACTTATTTTGGCTGCATTGGGTCCTGGTCGTGGCATCTTTTGTTGCAGCTCTCGGGCTTAGTTACCCTGGCATCTGGGATCTTAGTTCTCTGAACAGGGATGGAACCAGTGTCCCCCCTGCACTGGGAGGTGGATTCTCAACCACTGGACCACGAGGAGAGTCCCCATTTAAATTTTCATCATGTAGTTTTCTCCTCTATTTCTAGATCATTTCCTTAATATGTTATTTCAGAAGTGGAAATTATTAAAAACGAACTAAACTCATTAAGCTTTGAGTTCCTTTACTGCCCTTCATAAGAATGTTTTTTCTTTTGTAAGTGTATTGAAATAATATATTCTTATTTTCATGTTCCTGTTTGTTTTTGTTTTAATTTCAAGCATTTTATATTCTTAATAGTAATTTCATTGACATGAAGGAATACAAGATTTAGATTATTCAAATTATGTAATATGTGTGACCAGTAACCTTCAGCCAGCCTGTTCATTTAATTGCAATATTACATCTGATCTCTTGGTTGCATAGCTTTCAAAATCTTGATTTATGATGGTAATTTTCTTTAAAAAACTAAGCTTCTAATGGAATTGATTTTAATTTTTAAAAATTAAAAATGTTTGTCAGTATGATAAATAAAGTGATGTCTCAAATATATTTGATTATAAGTGCTATCATTTTGAAAAATATGTTAGTATAAACTAGATTCTGCTTTATTTCTGTTCCTCATACATTCTTCCAAGAATTCATATGCAAATATTGTCTAGGATCTTTAACCTTAATTGTAAGTCATAGTGCTGATTTATCAGTTAAAGATCAATTGACAAAATCCCAACCCTTTCTTCCAAGAATGACTTGTCTTGTTAATTTGTATTATCCCTGTAAAGACTGCCTTTTAAAGAATGAGAAGTATGTTAGTCACATCTCATTGAGGAATAAAAGTCACTGTCAACTGATAAACTAAAATAAATGTCTTAATGGTTAGGTAATTTGGCAGACCGGTTTTTACAAAGACACTTATTATCTAACATTGATTTTTTATCAATATAGATTTAATTATAAAAGGTCTGTTTACCTTTCCATTTGGTGTGGATTTTGAGGAGGTGGCTGTAGTTGTTGTTACTTACCATTAATATTTTATCCTGGCACATAAATGTAGGCTTTCAATACCTCACAGGAGAGAAACAGTACCTGATATGGAAGATTTTTTAAAGTATAGGAGAATTGTGGTCCATTTGGTATTTCTGAAGTAAAATCTCTGATTGAATGTGCATTCAAAGAAGTTCTTACGTGTTTTATGTATAAAGTGTGACCCTGGGCACTGGTTAGCATTTGCCTGGTGCCAGCGCCTCGTCGTTTGCTGTTGTGCCAACTGCCACATGGAGGCTTCCTTCTGCTACCGTCCTGCATCACCAGCAGTAAAGAGGGAAGGACACACATCTCTTAGAAAACCTGTCCTCCCGTGTGCCATGCCAAGTCCCTTCAGTCACGTCTGACTCTTTGCAACTCTGTGGATGGTAGCCCACTAGGCTCCTCTATCCATGAAATTTCCACAAGAATACTGGAATGGGTTGCCATGCCCTCCTCCAGGGGATCTTCCAGACCCAGGGATTGAACCCATGCTTCTTACATCTCCTGCAAAGGCAGGCAGGTTCTTTACCACTAGGCCCCCTAGGGAGCCCTCCCACAAGAGTGTATTTAAAAAGAAACTGGAAAGAAAGGTGGTCATTAAAATCAAAACCTTTTCTTAATAAGTGTTTCATTAAGACATTAATGCTCTTAGAAAACTAGATTGCCATTTCACACAGATAGTTGTGCAAACATAGAAAAGCATGTATATTCCCGATATTCTAAGAATTGCCTCTGAGGTAGTGATACAGACAGAAAATACATGGACATGTCATCAGTCACAGTTCTTTAAGGATTGGGATTTGATGGTGATAAGTGGCTTCGCCATTCATCTAAGCTGCATAATCATACTAATAAATTCACAGACACTAGTCAACTACTGTAATTCATGGGCATTTTTAAATGTTTGCCCACTTTCTAGGATTACATTAGTATTTAACAGAAAGGTTAGGCATGTTTAAGTCCTCTATATGCTGTGCTTAATTAAGTTAAAACTTTTAAAAAGTTTTCATTGAAAAACTCAAAATGAACCTCAGAACTCTATTCTACCTTTTCTTCCTAGAAACTCTGAGTAATCTGAAATTTTTATCCACATATCTTAGAAAAGGAAGCATGTATTCCTAGTCTGCTTTTAATAGAAGGGCTGTACAAATGGAAAGCTTTTCTTCTGTGGATCGGCCACTGCGTTGTTTCTGGGTCATTCTGTAAGGTGGTCAGTGCACATGTTCTGCTCTCAGAAAATGGAAACCATGTTGCATCACTAGTTTTTGATTAGCTCCTCAGGAAAGAAGTTATATATACTTCAACTTTTGAGGGCCCTGGGAAGTTACCCAATATCCTATCCTTGTGCATGACAGCTGTCTTGCCCTACCAAAAGGATTTTCAGCCGTTTCCTGTCTTTCAGCAAAGGAACCATAGGCCCAAGTCTGTGCTGAGATATATGTTCTGAATATATCAGACACAGAATTGAGGCATGTCCAGTCATCAGACTGAAAGAAAAGCAGTGGGAAGAGAGGAACAGAAAAAATTGTGAAAAGCTGTCTAAAGTGTTCCCCTTAGTGACGACTTACACATTTAATACCTGTGTTCCCTTCTTAAGGCTTTGAAAATGCCCCAGTATATTTTATGTGCTCTTTTATTTTTTGATACAAGTATTTTATCCTTATTACTATTTTGATGTAATAGTCATTGTTTTTATTCACCATTCACAGTTTTTTTTTTTCTCTTTCACTTAAGTTCCTAAAGAAGCACATTTTGTAATACACCTGCTTTCAACAAAGACTTTCAAAAGCTTATTTAAAAATAACTTTAGCTAATTGGCAGGAGACTGTTGAGAATGATCTGGAAAAATGGACAGCAGAGAAATTTTACTGAAGTTGAAATGCAACTGTAATTGTACCTCCATCGCAGAAGCTCAGTGACAGAAGGAAACAGGGTCGTTCAAGAGAGTTTCGAGTCACTTTGCTTAAGATAATGTAGTAAGGAAAGTAGTTGCTTACTCACAGACATCTCCCTTTGCACCCTCTAGGATCTGAAGTTCAAAAAATAAATCATAATCTTAGAAGAAATGTGTTACTCTTCTAACACGTTATTGAACATTTACAGAAAGCACATGTAACTGTTTTTTTTAAGGTATACATTCGCTGATAGGCAGAATGAATGAGATGTATTTTTCCCGTTCCCCTGGCCTCCTCCTCCCCGCACCCCTTCCCGCCTTGGATGTCTGGAGTAATGCGATGATTAGACCAACAGGTGCCAGGTGCTGGCGCGGGCTGGCTCCGGGCCACATCCAGTTGGTTGAGATTCTGTGTCACTCCAGGTTTCGGCGGGCGTATCGCCGTGTCCTCACTGGAGAAGGGATCACCCAGTTGAAATACATACTGCAACCCCTCAGGGATTAAGTGTATTTCCTTCGCTTTATAGTTCAGAATTTTACAGTTTCTTTGTTTGGAGCGTCTCAGATGGCTTAATGATTTCTCTGGCTCGCACCCCTGACCCCGCTGGGACCAGATGTTATTATGGCAGTATCTGAGCCTTTGCAGATTGGCCAGTCTTATTGCTCAACTTGTGATAGCACCTTTTCTTGTCAAGTATCATCATTCTTCTGCTTCTTCCTCTATAGACAAAGGTGATCTTACTTATTTCTTGCCTTTTAAAATGTTCGTCTTCTATGCTCTAGGTATTTAGACTCTGTATAGTATTTTAGGGGACTATTTCAGAAGTCAGAATATTGTCATATTATCACCATTAATGGTTTCAGTGAACATGCCTGTTTTTTTAATAGTTGTGGAGGAATCCACAAGAATTTATTAACTTGCTAGTCTTATGTCCTCATTAGATTAGGATGAAGTATACTAGTTGAGGAACAGTTTTATTTTTAATCTGTGAAATCTGAGTTCAAAGGTGGGCTTAAAGAAAATATGTGCAATTTAATCTGTTCACGTAAGTCTCCTTTAGTGGACATTCATGCATTTATTTGTTTATTGTTCTCCAAAACTGGCCATCAGAATTAACTATTTTAAAAATGGTTTCTGCAGAGATAGGATTATAGTCCTTGGCAGCTGTTAGAATAGAAATTCCTTAGAGCTTATTGGGTGATTTCTGGAGGGTTCTTAACCTTGCCATGGACACCTCCTGCTACTAATTGTGCTGGCTAAGATGAGGGCCCTAGACTTCATGCCGTATTAGAGACCATTTCCTTTCATTTCCAAATGCTCACCTTGTCCTCACATCAGCTGATGACGTCAGGAGATGTGTGGGGTTGGAGGAAATGAAGCACGTTGAGATGTGGATAGGAACGATGCAGCCAAAAGATGCAGACCGAGTGTGCTGTAGGGAAGGGCTGACACGTGGAATAGGTGCTCTGGGAGGTGGGAGGGAATGGGGGCGCCAGCCCAGGTGGAGGGAAGGCGGAGGTTGCGTGTGGGTTGAGAATGCATCCTGCCAAGTCGCTTCAGTCATGTCCGACTCTATTCAACCCTCTGGACTGCAGCCAGCAAGTCTCTGTCCATGGGGAGGGTTGAGAGTGAACCAGACTAAAAACCAACTCTGGAGAAGAGAGGGCCAGTGGGCTAGAGAGGTCAAAGGGGATGGCCCGGAAGTGAGTGGTCCAAGCCCCTTTGACGCTGGTGACTGTGAACTTGTAATGAATCCTTATGGTCCTGTGGGTGGTTGTTGGGCAGAGCTCCACAGCTGAGGTCACACAGAACACCAGAATGAAGGGCAGACCCCTGCCCCAAGTCCTGCACTGATGACGGATGCGGCCTGGCAACAACAGTGGGTCTCTGCAGAGAAACGTGGGAGACTGGGGAAGAACTCAACTCTGGAGAAGAGAGGGCCAGTGGGCTAGAGAGGTCAAAGGGGATGGCCCGGAAGTGAGTGGTCCAAGCCCCTTTGACGCTGGTGACTGTGAACTTGTAATGAATCCTTATGGTCCTGTGGGTGGTTGTTGGGCAGAGCTCCACAGCTGAGGTCACACAGAACACCAGAATGAAGGGCAGACCCCTGCCCCAAGTCCTGCACTGATGACGGATGCGGCCTGGCAACAACAGTGGGTCTCTGCAGAGAAACGTGGGAGACTAGGGAAGAACTGACAGCAAACCGAGGATCCAGCAAGCAGTTCAGACCCTGAGAGCAGAGCACGTCAGGGAAAGAAAAGAGAAGGCTGGGGGAGGTAAAGGGGCCAGAGCTTCTGTGAAGGGCTTTCCGTGCCATGTGTGAGCGCTGGACTTGACTCCATGGGCAGGAGGGAGCCATGGAGAGTTTTGTGCTGGGAACTAGAACAATCAGGCCTGTACCTGAAAAGACGGTATTGACTGTTGTGTTTGAAATTGATGGGGGTGGGGGGAGTGGTCAATACTGCAGACAGAAAGTGTTGGGAGGTGTTGTAATCTAGGCCAAATGATGAAATAGTTGCCTGAATGAAAGAAGTGGCAGAGAGGATGGGGAAATGGGTGTCCCAGGAAATATTTAGGATCCACTTTTCACCCTGTGGTTCTTTCTGGGGGGAACAAGGTTCACTTTGTTGGCTAAGGCTTCACTATTATGGGCTTTATACTGGATGGAAATGAAAGTTAAGTCGCTCAGTCATGTCCAACTCTTTGCAACCCCATGGACTGTATATAGCCTACCAGGCTTCTCAGTCCATGGGATTTTCCAGGCAAGAGTACTGGAGTGGGTTGCTATTGCTTTCTCTAGGGGATCTTCTCGACCCAGGGATTGAACCCAGGTCTCCCGCATTATAGGCAGATGCTTTACCCTCTGAGCCACCAGGGAAGCCCTAGATACTGGATACATTTGGTAATTCTTTATCGGTTAATCTAAAGAAAGTCTGTTCAAGTTTTATATTTGTCTCATGTAGGTAAAAATTTTTATTAATCTTTTCCCCCTAAGTAGAAAATACATGGTCTTTATAGACAGTTGTAAGATACAAAAAAGTAGTCACCTCTCCATCCTCTCTACCCAGTTGTAAATATTTCTATATACTTTCCTTCCATCTTTTTTCAGGAAACAGTGTTATAAATTGAGAGCCTTCTGGTAGGAGAAAGGGTTGATCTAGAACACCATTTCTGAAGCTCCTGAAAACCAGTGTGACTTTTTGAGTTTTCTTTTACTCACGGGATGTGGTCATTTAGGGCTCTAAAAGTGTTATGTGACCTTTTGGTGGAGGGAGCCTTAAAACACAGCTTAATGATGGCTTGAGTAGCAGATTTGGAGGAGAACTTTGCCCCAGTCAGCATGTGTGAACACACACACCATATTTCAGATACCTCATGGGGAAGAACCAATGGCAACAGTGAGTCCCACTTAGTTTGTTGATTCTTGGTGTGGCGGTGGGACACTGGTACCAACCAGCGAGCCAAGCTGAGTGCATATCTTAACTGACCTGCGAGCTGCAAGCAGTAGTAGGCGAGACCCTGCTGGATGAGTTGCCCCCCTGAGGACTTTAACTTATTTATTTAGCATCCCTTTTAACTGGGTCTGAGACATTATCTTGGACCTGGGAGGCTTTGGGCCGTCTTGGAATGACAAACACTTGTTGACAGCTTTGAGAAGATGGATGGAAAAACAAACTCCAACAAGGTTCATGCATTTGTTTTTCTTTTGAGTCTTTAGAAGAATGTCTCCCCCATTATTTAGCATAGAGAAAGAAAAAAGTTGCACCTCATTATCAAAGTCAGTATTTCCTGAGCCCGACTTAAGGACAGCTCTAGACTATGTCTACTTTTTGCATAACGTATAATTAATCAGAGTGGGAATAGGAAATTCATCACATGGGCTGAGTTATATTTCTCCCCACTTTTGGTGCCTATTTCATTTTAGCTCACAAAAATTCAGCAGTATCTTACGTATGTAATTATCTGTTGGAAGGGCTAATAGATATGTTTTATATCAGAGCAACATCTCTTTGGAGTAATAATAATTATCTACTAATGTAAAAAGCATGGTATAATAGAAAAGTGAGGATCTCATGTTTATTGTTGTTGTTTAAGCACTCAGTCGTGTCCAACTCTTTGTGACCTCACAGATGGTAGCCCGCCAGCCAGGCTCCTCTGTCCATGGGATTTCCCAAGCAAGATTACTGGAGCTAGTTGCCATCTCCTTCTCCAGAAGATCTTCCTGACCCAGAGATCAAACCCGCATCTCCTGAACTGCAGGCAGATTTTTACCACTGAGCTAACCAGGGAAGCCCATGTTAGGCATCTAATAAATATTTATCTATTGGTATAATAGTGACTTGTATCTACATGTGGCTATGAGGAGGAAAAAATGATCCATTTACCACTCTATTAAATAAACAGAACTATTGATTCCCAAACTGATTCTGAGACAAGATTAATATAAATTATTTATTACGTTTCTATTGATTAATGTGTCTCGGTCTTAAACTAGGATGAATGTGGGCAAGTTATTTTATAGTTATGACGTGTGAAATGAAATGATTTGGGGCCGTTAGTTTTGCAGTGCGTTAGAGGTAATTTCACTGCATCTGTCTACCATCTTCCTGTTTTCTTCTGGTGATAGCATTTGTCTTGGAGAAGCAGTTCTCCGTCATTTGAGCAGGGTACTGTGTCTTTGTGTCTCTCCACCTGCTCCCTCCCTGTGGTTGCATCACTCCCTCGTCCCTGGAATTCATGTCCATGGTGGTTCTGGACTTCTGTTTTGGAGCTGTCAGGAAATAAGCTTTTCTGCTGGGGTCAACTAGGAACTTGAGCATCTAGGGTTGCCAGGCCATTTTGCTTCCTGGGAGACCCCTGCATGCGGGAGCACCCAGAGGAGACTCGAGAGCTGGAAAGAGCCAGAATCACAGTGGTACCTGTGGTGGCAGCCTCAGAAATTCCTGAAGCAGGCACAGCCCCATTATGGGACATAAAGGCCTGTTTTCCTCTGAGCTGGTTTCGGTTGTGTTTCTGCCATTTGCAGCCCCAAGAGTCTGCCTCATAGAACAAGCTCCTTGAGATAGTGGAGGGCAGGATATGGGGAGGAGCATCTGAGAGATGGGAAAGTGGATAGTGGGGTAAGGACCCTGAGTAAGAGGGGAGATTTTTGATGAAAGGAGTTCCAAAAGGTTGATGGGTTTTAATAAGGGAAAGAGACTGGGACAAAAACTTATTTTGGAAATGAACATAAGCGGAAAAGAAGTTGTTTGCTGAGGGGAAAGCACATATCATTCCCTCCTGGACAATGCAACTGTTCTCATGTTCGACGTCCTTACAGTCTTCCTCTCTTGGGACATTGAAATTAAAGGGATAGACCCATATTGGGTTGGCTTAAGCTGGAGATCCCCTGGAGGAGGGCATGGCAACCCACTCCAGTATTCTTGCCTGGAGAATCCCATGGACAGAGGAGCCTGGCAGGCTACAGTGTGTAGGGTCACGAAGAGTTGGACGCAGCTGAGTGACTTAGCACGCATGCACACAAGGCTAGAAAAGGTGGAGATGGAGCCTTGGAGGTAATGGATCCAAGGCGTCAGTGTGGGACCTCTCCTCCATTTCATTTATCCTGCTCTGTGGCCACAGGCAACCCAGGAGTGGGGAGGACATACTTTCCTGGGCTTTTGGTTTGTTAAATCCCCAAGCAGAGACTGTTTGAATCAGATACCCTCTCAGTAAACCAGCTACTGTGTCCAGGTGTGGGGTAAAGCACGGGGTGACATGGCCATTTGTGACCTAATGACCGGAGCCTTCAGAGGAGGGGCCTGGGTTGAGCGGTTGTCCACGTGCATTTCCCAAAGCAGCGAACCACTGTGGGCATTATTCAAAGCAGGGAGGATGCATGAAAAAGTCAGTGAACAGTATGTTTTAAGGGCTGGTAAGACTGCATTGGTATTTTACTTTCAACATCAGTTGTAGGAGTTTTACTTCTCTGGCTCCAAGTAGTTGGAGCCAACTTAAACGATAATAACATTATGAAAGGATGATAAAGCACAAGGAGGGCGGAAATGCAAGTAGATGAAGCCAGCTCTATGTTCTAAAGTGCTTAAGTGTCTCACCTGAAGATACACTGCTTTATGTTCTGGGAACATGGCTTCGATAGCCAGACCAAAGCCATGACCCCAACTGAAAAGCGTTACAGAAAATGCATGAGAAGCAGCGTAACGAGCTCTGATCCATGGTGCCGGGAGGACTCGTTGACCCCTCCCTGAAAGGACCCAAAGGTCTTGGTTAGCTGCTGTTTCTACTCAGATGTTGCTTGTCCTGATACATTTCAGCATCCGTGAGAGTCAGAAGCTGGTGCCAAGTTGTGGCGCCCTGGGGTTCGGTCGCTGCGTCCTAGACCTCAGTTCCCATCTCTGGATGGCTGACGTGCCAGTAACATAGAAACAATAACTCTCTTTTTCATCCAGATGACAATTTTCAGTAGAATTCCTGAACTGAGTGTGTGTGTGGGTGCGTGCGCACACACTCGAGAACTGCCAAGAAAGTTATTTTCGCAAGAGTTTCTGTGTTATATTGGATAACACCTTACCCACATTTAAATAACATGATTTGTAATTGGAATCCTCATTAGTCCTGTGAAATCAAATTAATAGGTCATGAAGGAAAGATTATTAGAAATACTTAGAGAATGTGTTTGAATACTGAGGGAGGGAAGGAAGGTGAGCAGACGGCATGTATGTAACTTGAACTCCTTCAGTAGGGAATATAGACTCTCACAGGCAAAGAATTTTTTAACACTTGTAAATCATTTCAAAGTGTAACTCACTCTACAGATAGTTTACCTTCAGGGATGGTTTATTTACTCTGTCATTTATTGAGCGCCTATCTGTATAGCTCTCTTTGACATTAAGGATGGTAAATTTGCAAGTCTTAGGAAGCCTGTCACTGAGATCATAGATAAGGTGGACATACTGAACAATTTTGTTGTGTTGTCGTTTAGTCGCTCAGTTGTGTCCGACTCTTTGCAACACCGTGGGCTGTAGCCTGCCAGGCCCCTCTGTCCGTGGGCTTCCCCCGGCAAGAATGCTGGAATGGGTGGCCATTCCCTTGTCCAAGGGGATCTTCCCAACCCAAGGATCAAACCCACAACTCCTGCATAGCAGGTAGATTCTTTGCCACTGAGCCACCATTAACTACTTTTTTAAACGGTGGCCCTGTTGAAAGTAGTAGAGAAGAGGTCTGTATCAGTTAAGGTTTGATCAGGATGCGGTACTGTGAGCGATACGAGGCTCTACCATAGGGGTTAGGCCTGGTGCAGACCCTGGTAAGGATGCTGTGGGCTGGTGCAACCGTGGGTGGGATGCAGGCCTTGTATCTGGTGCTGGCCTGGGGAAGGCAGAAGAAAGCAGACAGGAGTGATCCAGAATCCTCAGGAGGATTTCAAATGTAGGAGAGCAAACTGGACCACGGTGTCATTTCCCGCTGCTTCCACACGTGCAGCTTTGATGGTGCAGGTGACCTGCAGGAGAGCGGTGCACCTGGCCACGGAGCAGCACACAGATGTGGCCCAAAGTCACGAGACATATGAGCTCGGGTGTGGGCTGCAGCCCGGGGAGGTCCAGCAGGAGCCAGGGCAGCTGCGGGCCCAGTGTCCCTCAGGGCCAGCAGTGCGAGCCGACAGGTCCCAGCTGCTGTGTGTAGCCACAGTCATGCCTGACCTCACACCAATTTTGCAGGTGTAAACATGGCCGCTCCCGCATTCCCACCTTCCAGGTTCTTCTGCAGGTGCCCCAGACTAGAGCTGGGAGGAGGGGCCGTCTGGGCGACCTCATTCCTGGTGAGCTGAGTGGACACAGCACTGACCCCTCAGGGCTCGCCCTGGTCAGCCTGGCACTCGACACACCCTTCAGTCATACTTCCAGATAAAGGTGGCAAAATAATTGTATTAATAAACAGGATTAAATTCTCCCCTTTACAACCAGCAGGTCACAGGTAGACTCCTTGAAAGAGGAGGCAAAGCCCCTTTATTCACCTCTAGGGCATGTTCATTTCTCTTCCAGCTGAGTCGCAGTGTCCCTTGGTTCTCTGTCGCTATAATCCTGTAGCACAAGAGTAAAGACTATTAACATATATTCAGTGATAGGAAATGGGAGGCTTCCCTGGTGGCTCAGTGGTAAAGAATCCACCTGCCAAGCAGGGAGACACAGGTTCGATCCCTGGGTCGGGAAGATCCCTTGGGGAAAGGAATGGCACCCCACTCCAGTATTAATAGGCAAAACTGAGACACAACCCCAGTATTCAGTGCATGGATGGATGTACAGCTGAGTCATGGCCTCCCTCTATTCTTTATAACTTCAATACTGAAACGTGAGAGTAAATTTTGTTGACATTTATTCAGTGATAGGAGAATGGGAGACGATTAAATGCTTTTGTACAACCCCATCTGACTTCTTATTAATATTTCCTTCAGACCTGGCCTTTGACTCCAGCAGCCCTTTTCTAAGGTCAGCTGATTCTTGCTTGATTCACAGTCTTCAGGATATGTGAAAGATTCTGAAATTGTGTACGGCACTAATGCTGTAAACCTGAAAAAGTGGCTTTGAAGAACGCAACCATGTACTTAACCTGTGTTTTTCAGTTACTGCATGTTCTAGACAAAGAACTTTTCTCTCAAGAGTACCAAGAGTATTTGCAGTATCAAAATTAAAATGAAATTTGCTGTGGAAAAAACTGTAGACCTAAAGCAGAAAGAAAGTAACTATTTCATGCTGTATTTAATTTTTTTTTCAATCTTTTTGCAGTTTTTTGAGGTTCCGTTTGATTCAAACATGAACAGGACTAAGAACAGACCTCTGGTTCGTGGACAGATCAGGTAAAATCATGAATGTCTGTCTCTTCCATATTGCAAAATATTCCGTTGTGCATCCGTCCCAAATGATTTCCCTGTATTTTTAAAAAATAATTATGTATTTATTTGGCTGCATCAGGTCTTGATTGTGTCCTACAGGATCTTTCCTTGTGGTGGTCTGACTCTGTCACGGTGGCACCTGGGCTTAGTGGTTGCACAGCATGTGGCACCTTAGGTCCCTGATCAGGGATGGAACCCTGGTTCCCTGCATTGCAAGGCAGATTCTTCACCACTGGACCACCAGGGAAGTCCCCTTTTCCCTGTATTTTGCCTTGAGTAGTAAAGTGAAAACAATACCGATGTGCCCCACCCCCACCCTCTACCCCTGCCCCTGGCCTCAGGACCATAGCCAAAGTCCACACCTGTGTCATCAGCGTGAAGACAGAAGGGCATCCATTCCCCCACCCCCGCCGGCCTTACATAGAACCTTCTCGGGTCTCCACCTCTCGCCTCTGCAAAGTTGTCTTGGAGGCAGGTCCTCTGAGGGCCCAGCCCTGTGAATACAGACTTTTTTCTTTTGTTCCCTCTTAATTTAACTCAGCCATCCTCAAACCTCAGTGGACCTAGTCATTTTTCACAAAACTGTACACACATAAGCCCGTGTGTCCTTTATGGTGACTTCAGGGGATCATGAAGGATGACTCTGAGTGGAACCTGCTTCCGCCTTAGGGCTGACTACATGGGCTGAGTGGATGCACTCGCAGCGTCTTGAGAAAGTCCTCCCGGGGCTTCATTCGCCAGACTTTGTGCTCAGGCCTTGCTTTTTACTGAGCTACTGTTTGACGCTTCAGATACTGGAAAAACTGACACTGAATACATACTTGATAAACAAGGCATATTGAGATAACTGGCTAGTTTTGAAGTAGTTACGGTAAAAGCACCCCTTTACATCTTAGGCCACGAAAAATCTCTTTAACATTTCTGAGAATCAAAAGGAAAAAATCTTTACAGCTAAAATGCCATTTCGTGGCCATAAACATCCATGACATTGCATTATTTGCTTCATTTTCCCAAGGAGAATATAGGGGACAGCACTTTTAACTATCTGTCAGTTACCTACATAAAATGCCAATTCTGTGTGTCTAAAATTTTTAAGGTTAAAAAAAAGTGTTAACTATTTGGGAAAAGACTGCTTCTCACGTCTTTAGCAGAAAGAGAAAGTGTTTTTATATTAAGGTGACGTGTGAATCCCTCCTCACTCTCGCAGGGCCAGTTGTTAGTTTCTCCGGAGGTCTCGTCCAGAGAGCAGTAATTGCAGGTGACTGACTGGTTCAACTTCCTGTGGAAACACTTGACCCCGAGGCCCTCTGCTTTTTACTCTGGCTCTGGGCCTCTGTGGCAGAATTATCTATCAGAGTCTTTAATGGCTCGGGGGCCACCTGATGAACTTGAGAAGAGTGTCCTCCACATCACTGAGGAAGCACTCCTGAGGCCCAAGGCTGGACCGGAGTCTCGAAGCTTTTGGTAGAGAGCTTGGCGTCTGCGTCTGAGGACATCTGGAGACAGGAGCTCCGGGGTCAGGACGGTGCTCGTAAGCCCAGGGTCAGCTCCTCCCCGCAGACTTGACCTTTGTTAACTGGGGACCACACCCCCACATCTGTGTCGCTGAGGCTGAGCGTCAGCATGGCCAAGGCTGTGCCCAGGGGACCAGGGCTCTGGAGCCTGGATGACGCTGGGGAAGGGGGGCAATGTGGGGGGAGTGGGCAAAATCAAGACGGAGTTTGACGCCCGGAGCTGCCCGTTCTTCTGTTGTTTTACACCCTCACGAGTATTGTCCTTCCTGCTTGTCACTTACCTGTCACGCACACGTCCAGTGTCCCTGAACACCTTCCGTGTAACGAAGCTCTGAGTTTTGCTTGCAGCACTGATCCTAGCTGGCTAAAGAGGACTCTGTGGTTTTTAATGGCAGAGGGGAGGGGTCAGAGGATGAGGAGTGGTCCAGAGTGAATGTCCTCAGAAACTCGTCCTCAGTTAGTCCTTGTTTCTTCCGGGAGGATGGGACCAGGTGTCGTCAACTGCAGGTTGTCACCGCCAGAATCTGACACCTGTTTTTGGCCACTGGGGACCCTGTTTCTGCCTTCTGATCCCCAAGCTCAAGGCCTGGAGAGCAGCTTACAGAGTGCGGGTCCTCAGCTCAGCCTCCCTGGGCCTCCCAGCGCTTCTGCCAGCCCTACCACTCCACCGGGTCCTTCCGCTCTGACTTCAGATCTGGATGAGCAGTCCTTTTGTCCCAGAGAGGAGCCTGCTCCATCTGGTTTTTCTTTTCTTCTCCTCTTTTTACCACCAGTCTTCTAGAAGGCATAGTCCTCTCATCCCTTCCACCCCCATGTCCAGGCTACTGTTTGCTTCCACCTCATTCCTCTGCATGTTGGGTCTTCAAGCCCCAAGCGTGCGTGCTGAATCACTTCAGTTGTGTCCGACTCTGTAGACGTAGCCCACCAGGCTCCTCTGTCCATGGGATTCTCCCAGCAAGAATACTGGAGTGCGTTGCCATGCCCTCCTCCAGGGGATCTTTCTGAACCAAGGATCGAACCCTTGTCTCTTTTGTCTCCTGCGTTGGCAGGCAGGTTCCTTACCACTAGTGCCACCTGGGAAGCCCCTTCAAACCCTGCTTCCGCTTAAACTGACTCATCATCAAACTAGGAACCTCAGCCTTGACCCCCAGGCCTGCTGGCTGAGTCCTCTGTGTCAGGTCCAAGGCCTGCTGAGAGAAGGTTTGCTGGCTGAGCCCTGGTCCAGTGCCCAGGGCCAAGGGCAAGGCGTGGAGGACAGTTAAGCATGGGTCAGGGGCCAGCGGGGGGACAGTACCCAGGCACTCCTACATGGCTGCTGTATCCAGCAGCCTGTGCTTCCCTTGTCCCTGATTCTACTTGGTCGCCTTCTAACTGGGGTCCACTCTCCAACCCAGAGCACCCTCTGTATGCCCTAGTCCTTCTCTGATTCAGAGTCAGAGCCTCGGGGAGACATTCTGAGTGGTGATGTTAGGTCACAGACCTGCGCATCCTTTCATTGTCCTCCTGCACCCGGCCGCTCTTCTGTAGGAGCATTTCCTGATTCTAGTTGGGGTTTTCTGTCTTCTCTTCACTCTCCTGTTAGTTTTCAGACAGAACAAAGATCTACATCTTTCTCTAATTTGAAGTCCTGCAGACTCATATTCCTAAGGTATATATATATATAGCTTGTGTATTTTTTTTTCTAAGTAATAACCTTTTTTCCTGGTCTCTTCTAACTAAAATTAATCATAAGGATGTCAAGACCAAATGTTTCTCTGTGTTTTAGAATTAAATAATTCCCTTAATTCAATTCATTAAGAATGTATTGATTACCTAGTGTGGAACCAGCTCTGTCAGTTTTATTGTTAAATCATGCTCAAAAGGCCTTGAATCTGGGTGGAAAAATTATGCCACATGCATAAAGTGCTTAGCAGATGAGATGGGGCAGCCCATAAACATGGATCAAGGGAAATGGAATGAATTGGTACAAACAAGGAGTTCTCTGGGAGGTCAGAAGGGGAAGACTCAGATAAAGACCAGCTGGGCAGTGAAAGCTCCCTGAAGAAATCAGACATGGGCTGGGCCTTCTTGGTTATTTTCATTCCGTCTCCTTTGAATTATCCATTTTCCAGCTCCCTCCCGTTGACAGGGAAAGAATACATGTCAGCGTTACTTTTCCCAACTTAATGGACCCAACGAGAGTGATCCAGAACTTGTAAGCTTTAGGTGTGGGCTGTGAGCGGAGAGATGGAGTGATAAGAGCAGAGAGGAAGGTTATTCTTCGAGGGGATAAATTAAAACACTTGGAATTTGGGGCAGCCATACCTGGTTGTGAAATGAGTGATGAAGATTGAGTTTTCGAAGTGAAATGAATGGATTGTTTAGTTGGCATTATTAACTTCAAGAACGAGGTTTAGCCAAAGTATTATAGGGATTTACAGGAGACATTTTTCACATTTACTGAAGGTTTTACCAGTAAGCACTTAAGCAAATGTAAACATTTAGCGGGCTGCAGGGGACCTGGGAATGTTATTCATCCCCCTGTCATGCTGGTCTAGTAGACACATACCGACCCGGGTGAAACTCTGCAGGGTCCGGGTGGTTATGATTAGTCTCTCGGTGTATATATACTGCAAATGTAATAAGAGCATAAACATTTATTAAATGTAGAAATTTCTTTTTCTTTAGTGTTCACCAGTCATTAAAAGTGGCAGAAAGAACAGATTTGGTCTCAACTTTAAGAACAGTGGTGCTAATGTGCAGAAAATAAAATAAAATGTCCTTAAAATAAAATCATTCCATCTTGCCGAACCGTAGTAGGAAGAACAGGCAGAAGAAAGTCTGTTTTCATATCACCACTCAGAATAATCACAGTGGGTGAATGAGAGGGACACGGCTGTTTCCTCATTAATCTCTCTCTCTTTCTCTCATTGTCATAAGAAGGAAGAATGCATTCATGACTTTTTGGAAGCATCATGAGTTGTCAATATTTGTTGACAGTAATCCTGGGATGGGAGATCCTTTGGGCCCCAGGCCTCTGTTTACAACCAGAAAATACCCACAGTATTCTAAGAACCATGAATATAAAGAGTTAACTATCACATCACAGTTACACAGCCAATCCCTTGCAGTCACGTGAGAAATAAATCATAGGAGCAAACACCTTTATTAATACCTGGAATCATTTGGTCTAACCTCCTGTCACTTCACTTCCTCTCTTTTCAAATGTGCTATGCTAAGTCGCTTCAGTTGTGTCTAACTCTTTGCAACCCCATGCACTGTAGCTGCCAGGCTCCCTCTGTCCATGGGATTCTCCAGGCAAGAATACTGGAGTGGGTTGCCATTTCCTTTCAAATGAGATGATGTGAAAAGATTTGTCATCATCAAATGCTACTCTCGTGGATTGATGTTGCGGGAGCAGTTGTCTTAAGATCACATTGTTTGTCTTGCCTGATTTGTAAAGGTTTGTTTCAGTCAACATTTTGGGCCCCAGCCTTAGGTACAGGGCATATAAAGATGAATGGTACAATGTCCATCAACAGATGAATGGATAAATGTCGTACATATATACGATGGAATACTACTCAGCCATAAAAAGAAGTGAAATTGGGTCATTTGTAGAGACGTGGGTGGACCTAGAGTCTGTCATACAGAATAAAGTAAGTCAGAAAGAGAAAAACAAATATCATATATTAACCTATATACTTATAGAGAATTTAGGGAAATGGTACTGATGAACCCATTTGCAGGGCAGGAATAGAGACTCAGGCATAGAGAAGGGGCTGTGGATATAGTAGGGGAAGCAGAGGAGGCTACGAAGTGAGATCATAGCATTGACATGTATACATTACCATGTGTAAAATAGATAGCTAGCCGGAAGCTACTGTATAGCACAGGGAGCTGAGCTCAGTGCTCTGTGATGACCTAGAGGGGTGGGATAGGAGGTGGGATGGGAAGGAGGCTCAAGAGGGAGGGGATATATGTATACATACAGCTGATTCACGTTGTTGTACAGCAGAAACTAACACAGCATTGTAAAGCAAGTATATACTCCAATTAAAAAAGAGTGTGCAGTTTGCACCAAGGTTCCGGAATTCTTAAGGAGAAGATTCCTATGTTCATTTCTGTCCGTGAAAACCAAGTTTCCAGGGTAGTCGTCCAGTCTCAGTGTTTTCTCACACCCTTGAGGGCAGGGACCACCTACTGAATTTTTCTGTCACCCCCAGGTCCCTGGAAGATCCGGGATCCCTGTCTCACCCGTTCACCTGCTTCTATGATCTTTCCTTCATAAATTCGTTTCAGCAATATCCACTTACAGAGATATTAATTCCTTGGTTCTCAATAAAACCCATCACAGCTAATGTGGTAGATTTGTAAGAGCACCCCTTTTCAAAACAGTTATTTGTGGAGACTTCCCAAAAAAAACTCAGGTTAAAGCTCAAATGTGGGATTTATTCAGGAAATTAAAGTTAAAGTGGCTTGTCTTGATTATGCTTTTGAGGTTTTTTTGTTTTTGAAGAAAGGGAATTTTATTTTATAATTTAAAAATCATTTATTCTGGAAAAATGACCACGCACTATGAGATTAGTTTTTGTGTAAACCAATTACCTGCAGAGCTGCTTAGAATATAACACCTTCTTGATTTCATATAACATTTCATAGACCTCTCTGACACATTACTTAAACAGAAAGGCCACATTTCTCCAGTAACTCATTTAAAAGTCAGACAATTTAAATTGTGTTTAAGTGGAATAAGTAGGTATCAAATTAAAGCTTGTATATTCTCATTTGTTCCTAATTTCTATAGAAAATTACACTTTGATAGATCTACTAAAGGTTGGTGTTTAGTAAACAAAGAAGTACTAGATTTTATGAGAAGAATAAATAATTCATAGAAACGTGTTAGCCAATTTTCCCCCACTCAGATCTATTAGTTTCTTTTCCGTGGTAGCCTTGGGCAGGAAACGCCCAAGTAGAAAGACCTCATACTGGTGCTCAGTAGAAAGGTCTCTCCATTTAAAATGTAATTCAGTTTTGGATGTGAGTTTGGAAATGAACCATCATTCCACCCTCAGCATGAGCCGTGAATCTATTTGCATGAATGAGTAAAAGGATATGAAAGAATTTTTTTTTTTTTTTAGTTCAAGAAAATTGCTGGACCTTTTCCCATCTCTGTTCCCTATCCATCAAGCAATGCTGTTTTCCTTGTTTGTACTTTTTTTTCCCTGTTTTGTTGATGATTAGAAATGTTCGCAACGTCATCGTGCCCATTCACCTGCTTTTGTCATCTCCCCTTCATAAATTCATTTCAGCAGTATCCAGTCACAGACATATTAATTCCTCGGTTCTCAATGAAAGCCGTCACAGCTACTGTGGTAGATTCGTAACAGCACATTTTTTAAAAATGTGTTGCATGTGATCAACCTAGTTTTTCCTGGCTCTGATTTGTATTTTTGTGATTTGCTATAATCAATTTCTTGATCTAGAGTTATAAATGAAGATAGAAATATTCTTCCGTTATAACTGTTATCTTTAGAAACATGTTTCACGCCATCTTACCTTTATAATTTATAGTTAAGAATTGACATTCTGGAGTCCTCTTTCTCTGGGGTCACCCCCAGCCCGGGGAAACCGAAGGAAGCCTCCTTATTAACCTTCCTTCCGATCTTAGGTCTAGAAGTCAGGCCTCAGAGTCGCACTTGAAACGGAGATGAATTGCTAAGGAAATTAAGTGATGAATGGAGCAAAAAAGACTGATAAAAATGTAAACAAAAATTTTAAATGAAGAATAACTGATAAAAGCAGAAATAATGGGGCAAAGGGTGTCCTTCTCCAGGTTCAGGGTACTTACCAGAACCACTGGAACAGGGAGAGAAGGTGGGTCTTTTGATCAAGGGCTGAGCAGTATGATTAGGAGAAAAAGTATGATAAATAATTGACCTAAAACAATAAATCGGTGTTTGACAAAACTGCCCTTCAAGTCTTTGAGATTTAGCTCTGAGCATATTTTATGAGAATAAGGTAGGAAACCATAGTTGTATGTAACCAAGATGAGACATGATCATACATTTCTAATCTGTCTCTATATCAAAAACAGATGTCTTTATTAAAACAGCTAAACTTAAGCAACTTTAGTATCACCATGATTTTAAAGATTTCATGGTAAATCAGAATTTTAAAAAAATAACCAGATACCCCACTTGATTTATTTTTTCTTTATTCTTGCTCCTCCTCTTCCTGTTTCCAGTCTCAAAACGAGCCCTTTGCTTCTTTCACTGATGTATTTTCACTGTAAACAAAGATTCTAACCAAAACTCTCACTTTTCTTTTATTTAACTCTTTTATTCTGCCTGATTTCAAACAAGGCTTCCTTTAACTTGTAAGGTATGTAAAATGTAATAAAATTGTCCAGGAAAAAAAAAAGTCAAAAAAAAAAAAAAGAAGAAGACTTGAAAGAGACAGCCCTGGTGTCAGTCTACCCATGGCCACTGGGCAGAAGGGGGCCCTGCTCCCTGCCACCCTACTGCTCTCCACGTGGGTTTGGGGGTGTCTGGAGGGTAGATTATAGGCTGTTGTTTGTTGTTGTTTAGTCAATCAGTTGTGTCGGACTCTGCAACTCCATGGACTGTAGCGTGCCAGGCTCTCTGTCCATGGGATTCTCTAGGCAAGAATACTGGAGTGGGTTCCGAGGGAACATTTCGTGCAAAGATGGGCTCGATAAAGGACAGAAATGGTCTGGACCTAACAGAAGCAGAAGATATTAAAAAGAGGTGGCAAGAATACATGGAAGAATTGTACAAAAAAGATCTTCACGACCCAGATAATCATGATGGTGTGATCACTCATCTAGAGCCAGACATCTTGGAATGTGAAGCCAAGTGGGCCTTAGAAAGCATCACTACGAACAAAGCTAGTGGAGGTGATGGAATTCCGGTTGAGCTGTTTCAAATCCTGAAAGATGATGCTGTGAAAGTGCTGCACTCAATATGCCAGCATATTTGGAAAACTCAGCAGTGGCCACAGGACTGGAAAAGGTCAGTTTTCATTCCAAGTCCAAAGAAAGGCAATGCCAAAGAATGCTCAAACTACCACACAATTGCACTCATCTCACATGCTAGTAAAGTAATGCTCAAAATTCTCCAAGGCAGGCTTCAGCAATACGTGAACCATGAACTCCCTGATGTTCAAGCTGGTTTTAGAAAAGGCAGAGGAACCAGAGATCAAATTGCCAACATCTGCTGGATCATGGAAAACGCAAGAGAGTTCCAGAAAAACATCTATTTCTGCTTTATGCCAAAGCCTTTGACTGTGTGAATCACAATAAACTTTGGAAAATTCTTCAAGAGATGGGAATACCAGACCACCTAACCTGCCCCTTGAGAAATCTGTAATAGAAAAGGCAGAGGAACCAGAGATCAAATTGCCAATGTCCGCTGGATCATGGAAAAAGCAAGAGAGTTCCAGAAAAACATCTATTTCTGCTTTCTTGACTATGCCAAAGCCTTTGACTGTGTGGATCACAATAAACTGTGGAAAATTCTGAAAGAGATGGGAATACCAGACCACCTGACCTGCCTCTTGAGAAATCTGTATGCAAGTCAAGAAGCAACAGTTAGAACTGGACATGGAACAAGAGACTGGTTCCAAATAGGAAAAGGAGTACGTCAAGGCTGTATATTGTCACCCTGCTTATTTAACTTATATGCAGAGTACATCATGAGAAACGCTGGACTGGAAGAAACAAGCTGGAATCAAGGTTGCCGGGAAAAATATCAATAACCTCAGATATGCAGATGACACCACCCTTATGGCAGAAAGTGAAGAGGAGCAAAAAAGCCCCTTGATGAAAGTGAAAGAGGAGAGCAAAAAAGTTGGCTTAAAGCTCAACATTCAGAAAACGAAGATCATGGCATCCGGTCCCATCACTTTATGGGAAATAGATGAGGAAACAGTGGAAATAGTGTTAGGCTTTATTTTGGGGGGCTTCAAAATTACTGTGGATGGTAACTGCAGCCATGAAATTAAAAGATGCTTACTCCTTGGAAGAAAAGTTATGATCAACCTCGATAGCATATTCAAAAGCAGAGACATTACTTTGCCGACTAAGGTCCGTCTAGTCAAGGCTATGGTTTCTCCAGTGGTCATGTATGGATGTGAGAGTTGGACTGTGAAGAAGGCTGAGCGCTGAAGAATTGATGCTTTTGAACTGTGGTGCTGGAGAAGACTCTTGAGAGTTCCTTGGACTGCAAGGAGATCCAACCAGTCTATTCTGAAGGAGATCAGCCCTGGGATTTCTTTGGAAGGAAAGATGCTGAAGCTGAAACTCCAGTACTTTGGCCACCTCATGCAAAGCGTTGACTCATTGGAAAAGACTCTGATGCTGGGAGGGATTCGGGGCAGGAGGAAAAGGGGACAACCAAGGATGAGATGGCTGGATGGCATCACGGACTCGATGGACGTGAGTCTGAGTGAGCTCCAAGAGATGGTGATGAACAGGGAGGCCTGACGTGCTGCGATTCATGGGGTCACAAAGAGTCGGACACGGCTGAGCGACTGAACTGAACTGAGAACCACGTGCACAGCTGTTGAAGACATCTCAGTATGCCCTGAGTGCACGCTGTGCTTAGCTGGACACAAGGCAAAAGCAGACTTTAGGACCCAGAATCCGCCAGACTTGGGGTAGAGTTTTAATTCCACCCAGATAGCGCATCACCTGGACCCCCTCTGAACCTGAATCCGCTACTGTTGGATGAGAGGATGGAGCTGACATGTGAGAACAGCTGGCAGGTTCCCCGTGTGAAGGAGATCCCACACTTGGGTTTCCCACCAAGGTGCAGGGCCATCAGCTTTAGGGGCAGCCTCCTGTGTACTAGGGGGCTACGTGCATTGCTGCATCCCCCACGGCACACAGAATGGGGTTCCATATAGCATGAGTGGGGCTGAGCCTCTGTAGGAAGGAAGAGAGATAAAGGGAATAAGGGAAGAAGACATAAAGGAAAGGAAAGAGAAGGAAGGAAGGATGGAAGGAAGACAAAGAGAGGAGGGAATTAGGTAGACAGGGAAGGAGGGGAAGAAGCAAGAACTGACCAAAAGAACGAAAGACACAGAAATAGGAGGCGAAAAACAGAAAGATAAAAGGCAAAATCGAGAAGAAATGGACAAAGACGAAAAAGAAACTTCTCTCTTTTCTACCCTAGATAGTCAAGAACAGAAGATGAAAATTAAATAAATCCTTTCCTTTTATCTTCCTGTTAATAGCTCCTATTTGAGCTTCCAGGGTCCTCCATCTCTCTAGGAGCTTTAAGATAGAGCCTCTATCTCGTCAAAGCCTTCCCCTAGCCTGTGTCATCATGAGACACCCTCGAGCCTGCAGTGCTCGGATGTTCTCACAGATGCAGGAGATTCTCTGTGGCCCTACTGAGGATGGAGAGCCCAGTGGGTCTCATGTCCTGTGGGAGATGAAGTGTCTGCCCAGATGCAGCCACCCTGGCTTCGAGACTGCCCATCACCAGGTTTAGGAAGCACAGCACCCCTCTGCTGGGCTCTGTCTCCATCACATTGATAGAGCTCTTGGGATGTCCTTGCCAAAGAACAAAGGGGAATTGTAGCTGAAGAATCAAGTCAGAGCGCGACTGTCAGTAATGCTTCGCGTCCGCGTGACTTCCACCGTGGACTCAGACGTCCACCCACGCTGGCACGCACTGAGGAATGTAAGATTGGACCCTGAGGTTACAGGGAGCTTAACTAGATGTGAACCTGAAATGATTACCTGTCACGGGCTGGAAATTGAAACGACCTCACAGGTTAGGAGGCTGGGGACACCAAGTGAGACACAAAGATGAAAGAAACCAGCGGCAGTAGAGAGCACCTTCCTTACAGAGGTTAATGCTTAGGGTGAAACATACATTTTGGCAAAGAAGAGAACTGGTCCTTCTGAGCACATAGCCTTAGCCCCATGCTGAGTGAGCCTGCCAGCTGTCAGTTCAGGGAGCCCTGAACTGCTCTGCCTGTTGGTATTGTGTACTCGTTTGGGGAATGAAGAACCCAAGGACCTCGGGATCAAGTCATGAGCTCAAGGTCACAGCCAGTCACAGGCATGATTTTTTTTTTTTTTGTCCTAACGATAATCCTGTAAGAGGCATTTTAATCCCCATTTTATAGATGCAGAAACTGAGGCTCCAAAATTATTAAATTCAGTAATAGCAAGTTTGAATAATAATGGAATTGAATAATTATTAAGTTATTAAATAATTTGCTCAAAGCCTCTGGATAATAAATACAAGTAACTCATAAAACAAGTCTGTTCACACCCCTGAGTGCATGCTTTCTCAGATTCTGTGCCTTTAGGAAGAGCGTGGTGGGACGTAAATTGGCCACATTACTCCCACCATGGTGTCCTGAAGGTACCAGAATCCTTGCAGGGCCCCAGACCCTTTTTAGTCACTCGCAGGGGGGACTGCTGGCTTTGACCTCTGTGCTGGTGCAGTGACCTGGGGCGCGTTTTCGGAAGGCGCGCTTCTGTGCTGCCATGCGATCCTCGGGGGTTCATGGCAGGAAAGGCTCGCGGACCTCCTGCTCTGTAAACATCTCTGCCAGGCCAGCATCCTTTTCATGTTTGCTTTTGTCTATGCAAAACTTATGGTCTCCACACCTCTCAGATGATTCTTATTAAAAGCCAAATACCACGACCAACTTCTACTCGTGATCAGTAAAAGCTGACTGCTTCCAGGACTCCCTTCCTCTTTCATTTTTAGCTACGCTGCTAGGTGTTCAGGTGTCATGGGAGTAATATTTGCTCTATCATTTATTTTGCACCCGCCATGTGCCAGGCTCAGATAGACACGTTGCGTGAGCTGTCATATTCAAGAATCGTGGCAACCACCTGTAGGTGGGCCACTCTCATCCACCTTCCGTGAATAGTGAAGTGGGCTCCACGAGGTGGTGGTCTTCACCCAAGAACTCACAGAACCCAGCGGCAAGTTTGGCCATGGGTCTCCCAAGTGACCGTTCCTTCTCCCTGACCTGCCCTTCTCACAGGCCAGGAGTGATAACCCAATGCTGTGGGTGCCTCCTTTCACCTTGGAAGGCCCTTCGGGATCACACATCCTAAAGAATCCAGGACTTGGGTTCAGACATCCAGAACGTGGAAGGGGGAAGATGCTTGTGCGGTGAAAGCGGCTTCTGTCTTTCTTTATCTCACATTGCAGAGAGGGGAGGAGGGCGCCCTCCTGGTCAGGGAACAGCAGCCCGCACAGTGGCTCACTAGCAGGAGCCCACATTTATGTTCGGGGGGCGCTCTCATCTGCACTTTCCCTGTGCTAACTCGGTGCACTCTCCCCGTGTCTTCAAGGTAGCAACACTCAGCGTCTGTGTGACACAGGGAAGAATGGGCTCAAAGGTGAACCGCCAGCCCAAGGTTGCCCAGATCTGGGATCTGAACACAAGATGGTTTCAGAGCCAGCTTTTAGAAATGTAGCCACTTAAAAAAAAAAAAAAACCATTTCTCCCTTTTCCATAGGGTGAAACTCTTAACTCCTGACCTGGTGTTCAGGTCAGTCTAACTCACAGTTCCTCTTCCAACTCTATGCACCACACCCATCACCTCCATCAAACCCCGCTCCGCATCCGCCGTCTTGGAGGGTACTCCGGTCAGCATGGCATGCTTGGACCTGTCTCCTGGGCCCAGGAAGGACATTCAGATGAATGAAGTATAATCCCTGGTTTCTAAGAGCTTGTTGAGAAACACAGACTAGTAGACACTTAACTAGGTCACCAGGCGGAACGCCCAGAATTCTAGGGAGAAAAACACCTGGCATGCCAGGGGAGCAGAGAAAAAACGGGCCATTCGTCTTCTAGTTCCGAGGGCTTCATCACAGAGCTGGCTTCCTGTTGGCCTTGAAGGTCGATGAGGACTTTGACATGCAGAAAGGGGGAAATGAAGGGCATTTCAGAGCAAAGCCCCAGAGGCCCAAGTATACAACCCACTTAAGGAAGTGCAGACCATCTGTGGTTTTGACTGTAGGGGCGTCCTGATTCATTTCACTTACAGGCAGAGAAAGGATGAAGTTGAGGTTGGCTGCGTTTTACTTACTTAGCATTCACGTTCAGTCTGTTTTAGCCTGAAATGTGCAGCCTGAATTACTGAGAAAAGAGCATTAGAAGAAGGCAGGATGGACAAGAGAGCAAAGTAAATCACCAGGCAGGTCTAGGGGAGCAGCCTAGACTGAGTGCCTGGAGTTGGGGTTGGGGGTTAGGCGGTGAGCCAAGAGAGATGTCAAGAGAGATGTCATGCGTCGGTCTTGATGGAGTGTTTCTTACCGGAATAGTGATTCACCAGGTCCTCCAGGCACTGGAAGGTGAGCCTCGGGGAAATGTAATACCAGTTGTTTGGCAGACGGAAGATTCGGTAATGCTTCACCTGCCGGTGTCTCACCGAGAGGGAATAAAAACCTGCAGGGAGTGGAGGACAGGTCATCACCCCCAGGGCCACCAGCTAAGGAGCCCACCACCTCGGAGGCAGAAAGACCTTCTCAGCCTTGTGAAATTGCTCGAGCCTCATCAGTTTGAATGTAGCTCACTCTTTAGAATCTCCAGGAATGTGGTATTTGAGCAGTCCAGTTGCATTAACTGTAGTGCAATGCTCTTTTAAAAATTTCTTTTTAAAAATATTCATGTGTTTATTTTGTCTGGCTGCACTGAGTCTCAGTTATGGCTCATGGGATCTTTGATCTTTGCTGCAGCATGCAAGATTTTTTTTTTTTTAAGTTGTAGCATGCAAACTCTTAAGTTGTGATATGTGGGATCTAGTTCCCTGAGTAGGGGTGGAACCCCACCCACCCATTGGGAGCATGGAGTAGAACGTTGGGTGAGAGTCTGCACCTCTCTTAGCTTCCATTTCCTCAAATGGAAAGTGAGAGAACTGAGCTTAGGTCATGTGTAAGGGTTCTTGGGCTTCCCTGGTGGCTCAGATGGTAAAGAATCTGCCTACAGTGCCTTAGATGTGGGTTCTTCCCTGGATTGGGAAGATCCCCTGGAGTAGGAAATAGCAACCCACTCGTTCCGGGAGGGAAAAGACTCACAAGGCAGTGAGTGGGGAGTTTTGGCTTGCATATGCTGGGTCAGGGGCTGAGCTATTCATGGCAACCTCTTTGCTGATTCTCAGAAAGACCCTGGGAGGTATTGTCCTCAGGTACTGTTACACCTGGAGAAACTGAGACTCAGAGTGAGATGGCTGGAGGCACGCAGCTCAGGAGTGGCCGCTGTGAGGTGGGTGGGGCCTTTGTCCTCCTGCAGCAGGCCTCTCTAGCGGCCAGCATCCCTTGCTCTCCCAGGCCCGCCCTCTGCGTCAGTTCAGCGTGCGTCTTCCGGTAACGGCAACAAGGACTGAAAGGACAGCGAGCAGTTCAAGAGCTGCAGGTGGAAACTTATGAGAACTTTGCATACCCTAGGGAGCAGAGCCTGCCACCCCCACCCAGGCTGTGGCTCAGTCTATTTTTAGATCAGCTCTGGCAGCTACACTTGGGGTCCTTCCCCCACCACCCCCTGACCCTGCCTGGGTCCGGGTCTCCTGCCTCATGAGACACCCTCGGACCTGAACAGGAAGTTTGGCCTCTGCTTTGCTTTTGCTCTCACCCTGCATATTTAGGTTTTTAAGAAAAAAAGGTTGGTCCTGGATTCTTCATTATATCACACAGAAGGCCCCTGCTTCCCCAGAGGAAAGCTGATGTTCATTTTACTGGAAGGCTCCATCCAGTACCAGGTAGCTCTGGTGCTTAATAAGCACATGGGAGATAGTTTTAGAAACCACGCTTTCTCTTCTTTGATGGTGGGTGTACAAGAAACAGGCTGAGATCTTGGAGCTATTTTCTATATTCAAGAAGTTAATATTAATTCTCAGTTAGTCTGAGTAACCCCCAGCTATTAATGTTTGGCTTCTGTGAGTTTGAGGTGAGGTGAAGTTGCTCAGTTGTGTCTGACTCTTTGCGACCCTGTGGACTGTACCTATTAGCTTCTCCATCCATGGGATTCTCTAGGCAAGAATACTGGAGTGGATTGCCATTTCCTTCTCAGGGGATGTTCCCAACCCAGGTATCGAACCAGGGTCTCACGCATTGGAGGCAGACGCTTTAACCTCTGAGCCACCAGGGAAACCCCAGACTTCCCTCAAAGGGTTTCCCTTGTAGCTCAGTTGGTAAAGAATCTGCCTGTAATGTAGGAGACCTGGGTTTGATTCCTGGGTCAGGAAGATCCCCTGGAGGAGGAAATGGCAACTCACTCTAGTATTCCTGATTGGAGAATTCCATGGGCAGAGGAGCCTGGCAGGCTACAGTCCATGGGGTCGTAAGAGTCGAGCATGACTTAGCGAACTAAACCACCACCACCTATTCCAGACACCTGCCAAACACATTCCCATTATTAATCCCATGTTATAGGGAAAGGAAAAGAGGCTTAGAGAGAGGAGGTGACTTCTTAGTGATTCGTACAGGCCAAACTAGAGTCTTGCTTTGAACCATGGCAAATCCCTGCTACTTCTTTTTCACTGAATTACTTAGTGCGTAGAATGTATGAAAATTACAGTGGTGAAGGCCATGGTGAATCTGCTCATCCCAATCCTCTTAGCTGCCTGATTTCATTGTAGAGCACAGCAGGGACGAAGATCGAAGGTCTGCTGTGTCGTGAGAGCACAAATATTATTACATTGGAATCACACCAGAATCTCACAAGGAAGGGGTTTTCTTTCCATTTCACAGATGAGAAAACTGAGGTCAGAGAAGTACATAACTTGCCCCAGTCTCAGAGCTTTGCGGCCCATATCCTCTCTGGCCTGGGCATGCCCACCGGTGTTTTCATCTTTTCTCAGTTGTCAGGAGATTCTGCAGTGGAAGTCTGCCAGGCCTGGTGTGGGTCAGAGCCTGAGCCAGTGCCCCACCAGCGCCCTGCGGCCTGGCTCCAGCGCCCTGGTTTTGGTGCTGGCCACACTGCCCGTGTGTGGGCTTCTGGGAGCTCACCACATGGGTTGATTCGTGTGCATTGTGGGAGGACGGGAACCTTAGCCGGGTGATGCATCAGTCAGCCCAGAGCAAAGCTTGTTTTCTGACCCCCGAATGGAAGGATGGGTTCAAGACTGCTCACCTTTCTTGGTCTCACTCTCTCTGATCATGAACGAGCCGATCTTTGTGTCCGGCAGCTGCAGCAGCTCCTCAGCTTTGTCTCTGCCCAGCCCTTCAAACAGCCAACTGGGGACAAGAAAGATAGCCATGAGTGCCCTGAATGTACCCTCCCCACCAGAAGACAGAGGGATGCAGAAATGATCCAGGTCCAGGTAACATAAACCTGCTGTTGGGATTTAAAAAACACAAAAAAGAGCAAGGCAATCAGTGGTTCATACCTTCATTCTTTTAATCTTTCAAAGAGTTCCTGAGTACCCACTGCAAGGCAGGAGTTACATTGAATAATGACACGGAGAAGCACACAGCATCTTTCTCATCTGGTTTCTCAAATACCAGCTGCATGGTACCCATTCTGTATTACATAAAAGCATCTTAAAACATGATAAGGGACCGTTTTGGTAATTTATTTAATGTCTGTGTTCCTTGTACGCTGACTACTCAGCTCCTCCATCTGCGGGGGCAGGGACCGTGCCTGTCATTTGGGGTTTTGTCTCGCTCACAAGGATGTCCAGGTTATTAAGCTTGATATATAGCCATGAAAGAATTAGTCAACACAAGAAAGAAAGAAAGAAAATGAAAGAAATGGCAGTGTCTGATTTCACCACCTGACGCCCCACCCTGCATACATTCTGTTTCCTCCTTGTTTTCTCCTTTTCAACACGTTTTTAAACTCAGCTGTCATTGCATGATGCATGTTCGTGCATTTCTGTGCCTTTTTTTTTTTTTTACTTCACTCTTAAAAATAAAATAGGTATAATCCTGTAGCCGAGCTTTCCAATGGAATGCTCACCTTCAGAGAACGGGCACTTTGAACATGCTTTAGAAAGCAGCTGAGGGCACAAAGGAATCTGTGTTCTGGGGTGAAGGGCCCTGACTGGTTTTGCAGAACCACTGTTAGCAGTTGGCTGCTGTGTATTCGGAAGCAGTCGTCCATCCCTTCTTAACTGATGCTGGGTTTCAGTGAATGGGCCCTGGCTTTTGGTCACGTCTGGATGAGTGAGCGTTGTAGGAGTATTAACATTCTACTGTTTCTCACCCTTTAATATTCCCCGTGGTGTGAAAGCAGGCCATTGGCGGGGCTGGCTGGGGCTTCCCACCACGTGTGAGAAACCTGCAGACTTAACATCAGATACCGCTTTACTTATATGCTGGTCTCCAAGAGTGCTCTTGTTGGTAAGATCATGGTGATGCCATATTGGGCCGAATATTTCAACTGTTCCCTTAGTTCTCCATGATGCATGGCATACTAATTTGTTTTAGCATAAGTGATAAATATTCATCATTTCAAGTCCTTTCATGAAATTTCACTTATAAAAAATGAAGATAATGAAACAATGGCAATAACGACATCCATGCATGGATACTAATTATGGGCCCATACTGTGTCACGCACTTGAAATCTAACCTTTGTATCAACCCCCTAAGGTCAAGAGCATACTCTCTGTCTCACTGGTGAGGATGCTGAGGGTCAGCGTGATTAAGTAATTTGTTGAAGTGACCCACCCTTGGAGTAGGAAATGGCAACCCACTCCAGTATGCTTGCCTGGGAAACCTCATGGACAGAGGAGCCTGGCAGTTGCAGCCCATGGGGTCACAAAGAATTGAATTCGACTGAGCAGATGGGCACCCACATCACAGTGGACACTACTAAACTGGGCTGCATTTTTCCAATTCCGTGGCCATCATGCTGCACCCCCTCTCTTCCTGCTCTGTGTTTTCAGGACATTCTTGCACCTGTAATAATGGAAGCTCTGTAGGGTCAGGACTGCATCTTACTCATCTGGGTTCTTCAGCCCCCGTCCCTACTCATGCTGGCATTCAGCACTGCCTCTTCAGCGTGAAGGTGCTGATGGCTGATGGCTGAGTGCGTGGAATGGATCAATGACACACAGCTGATCAGAGTTACATGACTCACGTCTCTTTCAGGAAGTAACTCTCATAGCCCCCACTTGTCCCGCCTCTGCTCAGCTTTGTCATCCTCAGCAGAGGGACAAGTCTTGATATTCATCATTAGAATCAGTAACACTGAATGAAATGCACTGGGTTCCATGCTTCAAAAAACTTAGTTTGCTCTGCTTCCCTAGGTAAGCAGGTGGCTTGCAGAGTCTTTCTCTGACTGTAAGGAAGTTATTTCTGGACCCCTCAAGTGAAAAGTAGAGTTCCTTTCTCCCGTCCTATATGCCAAGTTCTGAACTTGGTAGCTGGACAGATAAGGAGACTGTGATTCATGGCGGCTGGGGAATTTTTTCCCAAGGCCCCACAGTGGAAGCCAGGCTGAGCCACACCTGTCCTGGCTGGGGTGTGCTGGCCACCAGGGCCACCTGTCATGTCCTGTGGCCTCTTCTGTATAACTGCAGGGGAGAGAAACATCTTTGCTTTCTCATCTGCATGCTTTATTACTTAAAGGGGCTTTTTTTCTGCTTGACTTCTCCACTTGTCGAGGTGGGTGTGTAAGCATTTTTGGCAGCATGTTCTCCATATGCTGGATATGATTGGATAAGAATTTGGCTGGTCTGTATTGAGTGGGTTTCCCAGGAGGTCAGTGGTAAAGAATCCAGCTGATAATGCACGAGATGCAGGAGACGCAGGAGACATGAGTTTGATCCTTGGGTGGGGAAGATCCCCTAGAGGAGAACATGGTAACCCACTCCAGTATTCTTGCCTGGAGAATCCCATGGAGGGAGGAACCTGGCGGGCTACCATTCATAGGCTCATTAAGAGTTGGACACAACTGAGTGCCCATGCACCCACAGTATGTGCTAACTGGTGGTAACACCAGGCCCAATTCCAAGAATCTGTGTGTCATCCTCTCTCATTCTCCTAACAGCCCCAGACTCTGGTCCCATTACTATAGATCACTATTCCTGTCATTCTATACTACACTCTCAATTTAATGAGTGGGGATAGGAAGCTGATACTTGCCTACTTGTCATACAGCCACTAAGTGACAGTCTCTGGATTTGTGCCTCAGATTGGCTGACTTTTGTCTGCTGCCTCTTGTGATCAGTTTCTGAATCCTTATTGCTATAGCAACATCACATTATACCTGCAAGGTCCGTTATTCATCTTCCTAATGGAGAAACTGAGTCTCAGAAGGGGTTAACCTAAGGACACCTCTGTCCTTAGAGACTGAGCTAAGATTAGAAGTGATCCTACTGAACTAACACCTTCCTTTCCAGTGTCCCTGCTGGGATCTCGCTATGCACTCTCATAGAAATGACTCAGTCATATCCAGCTCTTTGTAACCCCACCAAGCTCCTCTGTTCATGAAATTCACCAGGCAAGAATACTGGAGTGGGTAGCCTTTCCCTTCTCCAGAGGATCTTCCCAACCCAGGGACTGAACCCAGGTCTCCTGTGTTGCAGGCAGATTCTTTATCGTTTGAACCACAGGGAAGCCCACACTCTCACAGAGATCGTGCTTTATTGATGCTATTTTAGAAATGTACTCACCCATGGTAAACTCTGGCCACACATATTCCAGGAATGTAACTTTCTCGACCGGTGCTAAGAGAGATGGCTTTCCACCAGCCCCCTTCACTAGAAGGATAAGAACAAATAGAAAAGAGTGACTGGGGAAGTGGTGAGTGATTGAATGGATGAATAGAATAACCAGATTTAATCCCAGGTGCACTGGGATGTTCCTTTTTTAAGGTCTGTCCTTGGCCACATTAACTAGACTTTCTCCCTACAAAAATTTAGTTTTTAAGTATATCCCCTCATTTTGATCTAAACAGAAAGTCTTCCCACGTGCTGGCAATAGCCACCTTTCAGGGATTAGCAGCTGATGTTTCTAGCTTATCTTCCATGGTTGGAGGCTTTTTAAAATATAAATGTTCACTCTGCTGAATTAGACCCTGAGATGTAACCAAGACAATTTCACATGTCTACATCAGTGAGGATCTAAACAAAAGGGGCTCAGAGCCCCTATGTCTTCTACAGCCTTTTTCAAATCTAAAAGAGACAACAGGTCAGAAGGCAATACCTTTCTGTTTATCATCAGAAGTTTTGTTGTTGTTGTTGTTGTTTTCCAAGATCCCTGAGTCCTCTTCCTGAGTCTGCATTAATGTATAACCTCACCCTTGCCCGTGTTGGGGGGTGATGAGGCCAACATAAGAAATAGAAGCTGGATCATAAAGGGTCTCAAAAGCCGAGTTAGGAAATTTCAGTTTTATCCATTGGGCAACTGGGAGCCAGGGAAAGTTTTAGAGCACCAGCAGCAGTCAGGATTAAGCTGGAGGCCTGCTGTTTGGGTCAGCTTTCTCACCTCACAACAGGACCAGGGCCCATGGGGAACTGGACAACCATAGCGAAAATCTAACAACTCCCATGAGCATTGAATTCTTTGGGGGCATCATAAAAGTTTTTGAAAGCTCACTCACTCAGAAATCACGCGCAGTTTCTCCCCACGGCGGAATATCGGGGGGCTGATGTCAGGAGATGGATAGTCGCTCAGCACAGCCAGAAAGTCACTGTCCAGTTCTGGGGAAACAAAACCAAGGTGGGTTTGCTTCTGTGTGATATAATGAAGAATCCAGGACCAACCTTTTTTCTTAAAGGGGGGAACCCTTTAAGCATCCAAGGGGACTTCGCAGCAAAAGACAGCTCATTGTTTTGAAACAGCAATTTTCAGTTGGTCCTCCTCTTTTCAGGAATGGTGAGTCAGGGGCCCAAAGGAACCCAGAGGCTTGGGTGACCCACTCTCCTGTTCACTCCTGCCCTGACATGGACATTTTCATCTGGGAAACGGGGATCCAGAGGTCTTTGAGCTGAGGTCACAAGGTCTGACTCCAGGGTATTTCCTGGTGTCTACTGGTCCATATACTCCTGGGCAAGTCCTGGAATGCCTACTAGCCTCCATTTTCCCATCTTTAAAATGGGGCTAATAACTCCTCTTTCCAGGATTTTTGTGAGAAAAGATAAAAGTATATAACAACACCCATGAATTATGAGTGGAGACATATATTGAAAGTAATTCCAGTGCAGTTTTGAAAAGGAAAGCATGCTCTTTAGTTCATTCTGGCTGAGGTTAGTACAGCTTACTGTAAACTAAAGATAGACTGATAGCATGTGTGTTTGCTTTCTGTCACTAAGCAAAACCTTGTTTTACAGACTTAGTGATTTGCCATAATTCAGGTGTCTTAGCTACAGGGTAATATCAGGGTACATCTTTAGGGAAATAGCATATCCTACAAACTGGAAAAGACTCTGATGCTGGGAAAGATTGAGGGCAGGAGGAGAAGTGGGCAACAGAGGATGAGATGGATGGCATCATCGACCCAATGGACATGAGTTTGAGAAAAGTCTGGGAGACAGTAAAGGACAGGGAAGCCTGGCGTCTGCAGTCCATGGGGTTGCAAAGAGTCAGACATGATTTAGTGACTGAACAATAACAACAGCAAATTGGCAAAGACAGTTATTGTTTGCTGTGATGTTGTGTTTATTAGTCTGTTTGCTGGCTGGGCTTCTGAACTCAAAATTCTAGGTAACATACTATTTATTCATTCATTCACCAATTATTTATTGAGCCACTACTGTGGGCCAAGCATGGTGAACAAAGCAAGCCGAGTCTCCCTGCTATCATGGAGCTCATATTCTAGAGAGTACAACAGTCACGGAAAGAGGAGTCATTCCCTGCCTCGTTCACCCCAGGCAGGCTTGGTGGCCACCTTCTAGGATCTAGAGGTGGAACCTCTAGACCCTGTCCCTTACAGCCCATCTGTCTTGTAGTCTCCAACTCACATAGTCCCCATCAGACTAAGCTGAAAGAGAGCTTAAGTACAAGGATGAGTAAGAATAAATGAGAAATGAGAGATGGCTGTGGAATAGTGTCCTCAGATGATTGTTCACTTGGGGAAGCTGAGTCACACACAATATACCCTGTAAGAGCAAGTGTCCCTGCGTGTGAGATGGAAACCAAAAGTGACTCACGGTGGCCATGGTCGCTGGAGTGGGGAGGACTCATGAGAAGGAGCGGAGTTCCCAGGGAAGGCTGACCTGTGAGGTCTCTGACCCTCCCTGCACCTGTGGGGAGTTCTCTGTCACACTCTGTTTTGCTGAATCAAGAAAGAGTTCTTCCCTCCTGCAGCCCAGACCCGGTGCAATAATTAGTGGTAGCGCTACAGTTGGACTTCATGCCCAAAGTCCTGAGTTCTAACAAGGGGTAGAGCCAGACTCGATGGGACATGAAACCTCTGCAGATCTGGAGGTCCTCTTTAAGAAAAAGGCACGAAACTGCAGGTAGAATGTTAGGTAGGGGACTGAGGAAGGCATCGTGCCAGGAAGCCAGGCCTGGTGCATAAGGTTTGTCCAGATGCTGGTAAATCATCCTGGTTTTGAGGCTGATTTGCAGCTCTGAATGTGGTCACGTTTTCCCCTCCAGGATGTGGGTTACTCTGGAAAATGAGGGTTTGGAAAATGCCTTCATGACAGAAATCTGTTCCTCTTAGAGTGACAGCCCCCAACTGTGGAAGGACCACTTAGTAACAGGGTCCCCACTGCCTGCGATGCTCTGAGATGGGCCGCTGTGTTTTTCCCAGCTGGCCAGATTACCCATCTGCAGAGCCAGTCAACAGGCTGTCCCCTCCACCTGGACCACACTCTGCTCTCCCCTCTCTTCATCCCTCCCGCCTCTGTCGACTCAGAGGTCACCTGATGCTCAGGAGCCTAGCCTTCCTGTGGTCCTGCTTCTCCGGCTCTGGTCTTCGCCTTTAAGGCAGTAAGCTGGGGTTGTATGTGTTATATGTGTGACCATCAGGGAATGGCCATGAACTCTAGGAGGAACAGTCTCGTGGGCCCAGCCTGGGATGCTCAAGGCAGGT
Source organism: Madoqua kirkii (assembly GCA_006408675.1). Lineage (NCBI taxonomy): Eukaryota > Metazoa > Chordata > Mammalia > Artiodactyla > Bovidae > Madoqua > Madoqua kirkii. Next base: position 46,283 of record SJYC01132087.1, read on the forward strand.
TTATCAAACGAACACATGAGGAGGTCCTGATGCTACGAGGCCTTGGAAAACTGCCGTCGTGCTGAGCTTTTTAAAGAGTCCAGGAGAAGGGAGCCTGATTTGTGGCAGGCAGGATGGGGTGTGGGTGGGGTGACGGAACCAGACTGTTTTAAAAAAACAAGCGTGAAAATGAGATGCACAGCTTTGTTATCTGTGACAACAATGGAACCTTGAAACAAGCTGTATGTCTACAGGAGGAGCCGGGGCTTTGATCTCTGATTCAAGATTAAGGCTGTGGAACAGAGCAACCGTCTTTTCTTAATGTTAAAAACAGAAACAAAAACAAAATCCCTTTACAAAAAAATTGTTTCAAGGAGGGGAAAACAGGCTTCAAGGGCTGGAGGGTTTCAATTTCACAAGTTGAGTTTCCTGTGGAATTTCCGTAATATGATGGTTTTTGATAGCTGTGACACTTAAACATCACTGAGAAACTTCGAGTCCGAGCTCTGACTTCAAGGTCATGGCCCTTGCTTGGTCTTTAGGCCCACCGCATCACCTTGTTTTCCCAACACTGGAAAACCAGAAGGCAAAGTCAGGGGGAGATAGAGTTTGGTTTGTAGTTTTGTGGGAAGGGCAGTCATTTTAAGTAAGGTCCGTGGCTAGAATCACGCCTAAGTCTCCATGCACTTTCGTCTCTATAGTGAAATTAATGCAAAATAGGAAACTTAAGTTTGCTCATAAAGCTCAAACACAGGATTATGGACGTCTGTAGTCCCTAGCTTTGTGGAGAGCAGAGAGTTTGAATTAAGTCAGATAAATAAAAGATACAGGGAAGAGTTGCTCAGAGGAAGCAGACAGGATTATTGCAGACTCAAGATAAGGAACTGAATTAAGTGATGAGATGCATGCTGGGCAGACAAAGAAGAAATCCAGGGAGAGCTTTCAGAAGAGAGGACCGGCTTTGAAATCAATCAGACCGGGCTTAAATTCCACCTCCTCTGCATAATTGTTCTGTGAGTTGGGGAGAGATTTATTTTTAACTCATCTGAGCTTGATTTCTTCATGTATTAAAATGGGAACTATTACACTGCAACTCTCGGATCAGGTTAGGATTCATGAGGAAGTGTATGAACAGAGCCTGCCTCAGACAGTGGTAGCTGGTATCGTGTTTATAGCAGAGGGTGAGGTTATCATTCCGTTGTGATCTCAGGCCAGTCTGAGCCAGTAGTGTTCTGAATTTTGCAAAACCTCTAGTCCCATAAATTTAAAAATATTTTTATCTTTTAAAAATAAATGCCATTTGGTGAGAACAGAAGATGCCGTTCAAGAGACCAAATATTTGCTAATAGCTGAATGCAAAAATGAGTCAGATTAAACACACTGTACAAAAGTGTAGATTAGGAAATAAATCCAAAAGCGGAAGGAGACCGAGGCAGAATTTACTAGCCACAAATATTACTTGGTCACAAAGGACAGGCCCTTTTTTTGCATTATTATTCCTTAGAGTAGCATTATCATTCATTTTTTTGTTTGTTTTTCAATTATAAACAAGTACAATTTACTAATGTGTAGGTTTAGTGAATCCTAACCACAAGGCTATATTTACAATATTAATAGTCTTGGAGACATAACTAGTTACTATAAAGAGTATCTGTGCTTTTTTGCATTTTAACACAAACTGATTTTTTACTATATGAATTTCAGTGGCCTTAGCCATTGAGAGAAATCCATATTAATTAGCTGCATAGGAAAATTACAATCCAAGTGCAAAAAAATTTTTAGTTTATTTGGCTGCATTTGGTCTTGGTTGCAGTATGAAGAATCTTTTAGTTGTGGGATGTGGGGTCTAGCTCACTGACCAGGGATCAAACCTGGGGCCCTGCATTAAGAGCCCTGAGTCTTTGCCACTGGACCACCAGATAAGGCCTATCATTTCTTTTAAAATGCAGAAAGCCTTTAGTAGATCCCATGTATAACCATCTTGCAAAAGCAAGCATTCTTTACTTTCTTGGCTCCAATACAACATGATAAATATATGGAACATATATTCTTATTTGAGCTTCCCTGATAGCTCAGTTGGTAAAGAGTTCACCTGCAATGCAGGAGATCCACCCCAGTTTGATTCCTGGGTTGAGAAGATCCACTGGAGAAAGGATAGGCTACCCACTCCAATATTCTTGGGCTTCCCTGGTGGCTTAGCTGGTAAAGAGTCCACCTGCAATGCAGAAGACCTGGGTTCGATCCCTGGGTTGGGAATATCCCCTGTAGAAGGGAAAGGCTACCCACTGCAGTACTCTGTCCTGGAGAATTCCATGGACTGTATAGTCCATGGGGTCTCAAGGCGTGGGACACGACTGAGTGACTTTCACTTTCACTTTCATCTTCTTATTTAAAAGGTGAAGACAGCAAGGCTGTAGGAGTTTCAGAAACATGTTCAGGGGAGACCATGGGGGTTGCCAAGCTCATGGTGAGGTCACGAAGCCGCTTTGCTCGTCTTGGGACTTAGTTACCAAGCTCAGCCCAGGTGACCTTTGACTCATGACGAATTGGGATAAAAGCTGATTTAACTATGGCTTCAGAATTTACACAAAGCTACTCAGTGCAGATGGTGGGACAGGAGTTAACCAGCTTAGTGAGCTCAGCTTCTTGTTTTGCATTCCCTTGAGTCATTTTCAAACTCGTGGCCTACGGAGGAGTCAATGAAGGTCTTACTTTGAGTTATCTTTCACAAGAAATACCCCTGGCCCCAACACACACCTAAATAACGAGACAGGGCTGGGCAGAGTGGCCTCAGAGCAGGTCTCCTGAGTTCTCTTGGTCATCACGGGACACTTGTGCCCGTGGATCCTTTGTAACGGGCTGGAAAGTGGGACCCAGTGGCCCAGAGAGGTTTTAACTTCCTGTCGATTAGATGGGCAAGTGTGGGACTGAGCAGACTCTGAGGCTCTCGGATGGGACATCGAGGTGGAGAGTCTTGCCAAAAAAACACAACCAGCAAGTTGAGGGCCTAGTTTCAGAACCAGATAACCTAACAGCAGCAGTTACAGACTCTGCTCCTGACCGCCTGCTTTCCTGGTCACAGCTGAGCACCACCTGCACTGCGTGCCTGCTGAGTCGCTTCAGTCGTATCCAAGTCTGGGGACCCCATGGGCTGCAGCCCGCCAGGCTCCTCTGTCCATGGGGATTCTCCAGGCAACAATACTGGAGTGGGTTGCCATGCCCTCCTCCAGGGGAGCTTCCCAACCCAGGGACTGAACCTGGGTCTCCTGTGTTGCAGGCAGACTCTTTACCATCTGAGCCACCAGGGAACTCCTTGTATGCTGGAATACTAGCCCTCTGAGCCTACTGTTTTTTGTGTTTGGTTTTTTTTTTTTAATGTTAATTTACTTAAAAAAATCTTTAATCCCGTTCTAAGCAATGTGAAGTCAGGTTTGATGAGTTGGTCATAATTTGCACAGTATCCATGAAATGTACAAATATTACACGTTCAGGGTAAAAGTTGAATGATGCTCGTCCTAAAGCCATCGTATGTACCAGCAGTAGAGTCAGTGAGACCGGGTGGGAACTGTGCCTCTAGTCAGAGCTCTGACATGGCTTTCTGTCTGTCTTTCACAAGGCCACTTGCACGTCTGTGTCATTTGATCTGGTGACCACACTGTCCCTCATCCTAGCGAACACCTGTCCTTTTAGTAAGTCCATTCCCTCCAGGCATATAATGTCAGGGTGGTAGGGGAACTCTAGACTCAGGCCACTGGCTTCCCAAATCCCAGCTGTATGGCCTTGGGCAAGTAACTGAACCATCTCATCCCTCAGTTTCCTCAGCTGCCAAGTGGAGATGCTAGTAGGGATGAACCTCAGCTCTAGGTGAGAATCCAGAGTTGATGTGTCTAAAGCATGTGGCCTCATGACTGGTGCATATAAGCACCGAGTAACTTAAATTTCCGCTTTTTACAAACAAGGGCAGAGAGATACGAGGGAAACAGGCTGGCTTCTCCTCTCTTGCTCCTTGCATGCTGGTGTGGCAGCCGGTCTATGCTCTGCAAGCTTCAGGCAGCTTAAGAGGCACCAGGAGGCTTGTAGGAAATCAGGCATGCTCCCCCTCCACTGGATTCTGATCAGCAGGTCTAGAGTGGGTCCCCAAAAATGTGAATTTTAAAAATTATTTATCTATTTGGCTGTGTCTGGTTATCGCTGTGACTGTGAATGCTTAGTTGGGGCATGTGGGAACTAGTTTCCTGACCAGGGATTGAACTTGGGTCCCCTGCATTGGGAGTATGGAGTCTTAGCTATTGGGCCACCAGGAAAGCCCTGGAATCTGCATTTTTGATGGTTACCCAGGGGATCGAGGCAGGTGGTCTGAGCACCACTCACTGAGAAGTAGTCCCCTGGCTCTGAGACTGCCTGCCCCTTCTTCCTCCCCAGAGCCCCACCCACCCCTCTTTCCACCCACCTGGGCAGCACTCTTGATGCTATGTAAATAAATGCACAGTTTAGCATTCTTTCCACCTTGCAGAGAGAGGGGTCTGAGCAGTGTCTGGGTTTGTGTTACCACCTCTGCCAGTGAGATCTCACTTTAGGTCAGGGCGGTAAGAAAGTTAGAAACTTGGAGGGGAAAAAGATCACAGCAAGGTGACTGAATTCTCTTGTTAGGGTGGAAATATGCCGCTTCCTAGCTCTTTGGGAATTCCCTGGGTCTTATTCAACTTTGTTCCACCTGTGTCTAGCCCCAAACTGAAGTCTGAAACATGCATATAATTTGCAGAGAAAATGAGCTCGTTGGGATGCTTTGGGAACAAGACACGGAATCCCCACTTTAAAACTTTTTCCAGGGTGGGGGGCAGGGGGGAAGGCCATTTAGACACAGCCTAGTCCCTTGGACTGCAAGGAGATCCAACCAGTCCATCCTAAAGGAGATCAGTCCTGGGTGTTCATTGGAAGGACTGATGCTAAAGCTGAAACTCCAATACTTTGGCCACTTGATGCAAAGAGTTGACTCACTGGAAAAAACCCTGATGCTGGGAGGGATTAGGGGCAGGAGGAGAAGGGGGCGACAGAAGATGAGATGGCTGGATGGCATCACTGACTTGATGGACATGAGTTTTGGTAAACTCTGGGAGTTGGTGATGGACAGGGAGGCCTGGAGTGCTGCGACTCATGGGGTTGCAAAGAGTTGGACATGACTGAGCGACTGAACTGAACTGAGTGCCATCAGATAACCTTAAATGAATTTTAAAAAAGGAGTGCTTCCACCCACATGTATCAGGTAGCTGCTTTGTGCTCTCATTGCTGTTGGGGAACAATTATTCTGATCTCCATTGACAGCCTGCCTCGGGGGAGGCTGAGTGACTTCTCTGTGGTCAGGCAGCCCCCGCAGGACAATACCAGAAGCCCAACCAGGTCATCTGCCTCTGAGACCTGTCCTCTTTTCAGCAAGCCCTGCTGTTTCTCTGGGTTTTATATTTGTCTCGGAACTAATCAGGAATAGTCTGGAAAGCTTAGCAGAGGAGAAAACAGATGGGCAAATCCATATTCCCAGGCATTCACAGTCCTGCTCAGAACACCTGTTTGTCTAGAAGTCCACATTGTTGACCTCTTGCTCATCCGTATAAGGAGCCTGGGGCTGTGGGGCTTTTGAAGTCAGTGGAAGTGTTGTCTGTTGGCCTAAAGAATCTGCTCCCGGGAGACCTCCTGGGTCCTTGAGACCAATAAAATGAGTAAGCAGTGTTGGCTGAAAGGTGCTTGTTCCATGCAAACCCACCTTCTTTACATCATTTGAGTCAAGACTAATTCACTTGGCATCGACCGTACCACCTCATCCCTTAATTCAAGTAGGTGTCAGAGGAAAGAGGAAATCAAGTTAGGACTGATCACAAAGGAAACTTTTCAGGGGTGGGGGATGGAAAAGCCTCTGGCCACCAGCACTTGATGTGGTTGCCTGGATAGCAACCCGGGTACCACCTGGGGAATTCTCGGAACCAGGGGGCGGAGGGTCGGGGAGACCCCTGGCCCACTTCTCTAGAGGCGCCCTCCCACCCACACAGTGGAAAAAGAGAAACTTATTTCATGACGATTTGCATTGAGAAAATAAAGGCAAGTGGGCGAGTCCTTGGAGGCCTGTGTTTTCATGGAGTTCGTTCAAGCATGCCGCCCCCGCCACCCCCGTGGGAGAGGCAACCTCACAAGATGGGCTTCTGGGTGGTGCCTCCCACAGGCAGCCAGGGCCCCGGGCCTGGCAGAATTGCTTTTCTAGAAGTAGCCACGGTCAGAGCAGAAGACTGATGTGAGCTGGCTGAGAGAAGGTGGGAGAGGAGCTCAGACGCAGCCACTCTGTGCAGATGCACACAGCTCAGAACTTTGCCCAGGGTGCACATGCTCCCGCCCCCAATCACACGGCTCCTCCTCCTCTGTCTGGGGGAATGTCTCAGTGTCTTGCCCCCTAGGTCTGGGGAGGAGTGTTGCGGAGCTGGACAGGAGGGTCACTAGAATTGCCCTGCATCTGATTTGAGCAAGGGTGGAACAGGAGGGTCTCTGTGCAGTCACCTGGGGCCATCTGAGGAGTCATGGGACCATGATACGGAGTGTCCTCATTTTGGAGGAAATGAGAAGGTGGCTCCTTTTTCAAGGGGTTGCAGACGTCATAGGGTAAGAGGCGGGTGGGGAGACAGGGCTTGGTCTGCCTTCGTCCCCGGTCGTGTGGAGCTGTGCTTAGCAGACATGGTACTGGGCATCTGTGCATGTGAACTTGGCCCAGTTCAGTGCTGCAAGGGACATGGGGCCACCAGGTGGGGTCACCCCTGTTAGGAGAGGGGGATCAGACTCTGGTTTGCTATGATAAAAGGTGGGAGGTCCAAGTGTCCCAAAACTCCCGAGACACCCTGGAGACACTGATGGGTCACCCAACCTGACCATCCCCTTTCTGACTCGCTAAAGGACCCATAGGAAAAAGGAGTGCTTCCACCCACATGTATCAGGTAGCTGCTTTGTGCTCTCATTGCTGTTGGGGAACAATTATTCTGATCTCCATTGACAGCCTGCCTCGGGGGAGGCTGAGTGACTTCTCTGTGGTCAGGCAGCCCCCGCAGGACAATACCAGAAGCCCAACCAGGTCATCTGCCTCTGAGACCTGTCCTCTTTTCAGCAAGCCCTGCTGTTTCTCTGGGTTTTATATTTGTCTCGGAACTAATCAGGAATAGTCTGGAAAGCTTAGCAGAGGAGAAAACAGATGGGCAAATCCATATTCCCAGGCATTCACAGTCCTGCTCAGAACACCTGTTTGTCTAGAAGTCCACATTGTTGACCTCTTGCTCATCCGTATAAGGAGCCTGGGGCTGTGGGGCTTTTGAAGTCAGTGGAAGTGTTGTCTGTTGGCCTAAAGAATCTGCTCCCGGGAGACCTCCTGGGTCCTTGAGACCAATAAAATGAGTAAGCAGTGTTGGCTGAAAGGTGCTTGTTCCATGCAAACCCACCTTCTTTACATCATTTGAGTCAAGACTAATTCACTTGGCATCGACCGTACCACCTCATCCCTTAATTCAAGTAGGTGTCAGAGGAAAGAGGAAATCAAGTTAGGACTGATCACAAAGGAAACTTTTCAGGGGTGGGGGATGGAAAAGCCTCTGGCCACCAGCACTTGATGTGGTTGCCTGGATAGCAACCCGGGTACCACCTGGGGAATTCTCGGAACCAGGGGGCGGAGGGTCGGGGAGACCCCTGGCCCACTTCTCTAGAGGCGCCCTCCCACCCACACAGTGGAAAAAGAGAAACTTATTTCATGACGATTTGCATTGAGAAAATAAAGGCAAGTGGGCGAGTCCTTGGAGGCCTGTGTTTTCATGGAGTTCGTTCAAGCATGCCGCCCCCGCCACCCCCGTGGGAGAGGCAACCTCACAAGATGGGCTTCTGGGGGTGCCTCCCACAGGCAGCCAGGGCCCCGGGCCTGGCAGAATTGCTTTTCTAGAAGTAGCCACGGTCAGAGCAGAAGACTGATGTGAGCTGGCTGAGAGAAGGTGGGAGAGGAGCTCAGACGCAGCCACTCTGTGCAGATGCACACAGCTCAGAACTTTGCCCAGGGTGCACATGCTCCCGCCCCCAATCACACGGCTCCTCCTCCTCTGTCTGGGGGAATGTCTCAGTGTCTTGCCCCCTAGGTCTGGGGAGGAGTGTTGCGGAGCTGGACAGGAGGGTCACTAGAATTGCCCTGCATCTGATTTGAGCAAGGGTGGAACAGGAGGGTCTCTGTGCAGTCACCTGGGGCCATCTGAGGAGTCATGGGACCATGATACGGAGTGTCCTCATTTTGGAGGAAATGAGAAGGTGGCTCCTTTTTCAAGGGGTTGCAGACGTCATAGGGTAAGAGGCGGGTGGGGAGACAGGGCTTGGTCTGCCTTCGTCCCCGGTCGTGTGGAGCTGTGCTTAGCAGACATGGTACTGGGCATCTGTGCATGTGAACTTGGCCCAGTTCAGTGCTGCAAGGGACATGGGGCCACCAGGTGGGGTCACCCCTGTTAGGAGAGGGGGATCAGACTCTGGTTTGCTATGATAAAAGGTGGGAGGTCCAAGTGTCCCAAAACTCCCGAGACACCCTGGAGACACTGATGGGTCACCCAACCTGACCATCCCCTTTCTGACTCGCTAAAGGACCCATAGGCGCGTCCTCACTGTTCTCACAGGAAAGAAAGGTGAGGGTGTTAGCGGCCACCTGCACCTCTAAACCATGGGTTTGCTCTCAGCCTCTGTCGCTGCTTGCCAGTGTCCCCTCCCAGCTCTTGGGCCATCCCTGAATGACTGTGGCTTCGAGAGTCTGGCTCAGCCTTGCATATCTGGAGAAAGCTGTTTCCTGGCATCCTTGACTAACCCGCCACACTATGCTCTCCTTCTAGAATACCTGGTCCCTACTGTCCTACAGATGCTCACAAAGATTCCTTTATTTCAGGAAGATTTCCTAGGACTGGTGGCTAGCATCATCAAGTTACACTGAAAACGTTCTGCAAGAGCTTTTGTAGCATTATATATCCATGCGAACATTATATACCCATGATAATATCATATACTCAGGATAATATTAATATACCCATCATAATATTATATCACGGTTGGCAAGGGGTGGTAAGAAAGAACCCAGACTTCAGAACCAGACCAGCCCAGGTTGGAAATCTGACTCTACCAATAGCTAATGTACACATTGCATTTGCTCTGTGGGCCTCAGTTTCCCCACCTATAAATGAAATAAAAGGATCAAAGCAGCTGCTTCGAAATTCCATCATAAAATGCCAGCAGCTTAGCATCCTGGCAGGACACCATTGTTGATCATTTTTAGCATTTAATCATGAGCATGTTAACACAGGCAAAGCAAGAGAGACAGTATAAGGAAGCCCTATGTACCCATTGCCCTGTTTGAACAGCTGTCAGTACCCCCATCGCCCCATCTTCGCCGAAGAAGCCAGACTTACCCTCTGAGCTGGGCAGAGGCCTCTCGGGGGGCGCCGGGGTGGATCGCATGCTGTTTCCCATTTTTCTTTCTCCCCGGGCTGTCAAAGCCGCTCGAAGCCAACGGCACAGGGGATCCACACGGGGAGTCAGCCACGCGCCGAGCCCTCTGGGTGGAGAATGACCCAGTTTAGAGTACATCCTGCATCATTTTTTCAGGCTGCTCGCTTCTTGAAAGGCGGGTGTTTTTATGTGAAGATGAGATTCGTAAATGTTGGTTACATTTGCGCAGCTCTACTTCTTTTATCAAGGGAATGACAGAGAAAAACCACAGAGAAGGAAGTTGCTAGCAAGTGTTGTTGGTGGAGAAAGTTTCCATTCCTCGCACGGCTGACAGCCAGCAGCCGGCAGTGTTCATGTGAGGGGCTGAGTGCCTCTCAGGCTCCCCACCCCAGGGTCTCCTGAGCCCCGACCCTCAACACCCAGGGTCCTGGCCTCCGGAGCACTTACCCTGCAGGAGTTTGTACCCGAAGGGGATGAGAAAAGGGTACTTTCTCTTTCCACTTTGTCTCTTCTGTTGGAGTTTCTCAACATGCTCTAAGCAACGGGGACAAGTGAAAACCCCTAACAGGGCTATTTGTTGTCTGCCTGCTTCCTGTGTTGCTACAGCACTTCAGCACCTGCTGTCGCCTTTGATGATTGTAGCATCCTTGCATCCCTTCCCCCATTTTGCAGAAGGGAAACTGAGTCTCAGAGAGGGGAAGGATTTTGCCCAAGGTTACACAGCATGTGATGGGGAAGTTGGAATTTGAACAGAGAATGCTAAGTCTCTGGTTTAATTGTTCCATACTGTTCAAATGCTAAGTCTCTGGAACATCGTTCCATAATGTTCAAATTCTGGCTGTGCACATGCAAGCTGGATGCCCTTGGGGAAGTTCTTGACCTTTCCCTGCCTGTTTAAGCGAATAATAATAAAACAACATTGGGTTGTGGCTGCAACATTAACAGATAAAGCCTGTGAAACACTTAGAACACAACCTGGCAGAAAATTAATAAGCGTAAAATTTCTAGTTATCGCCATTTACAGTATATTTTCTGAAAGTCCGTGGTGAGGGAAGCTGTAATTCTGGGTCTTCATGTAAGTGTTTTAGAAAGGGGCTTAAATGATTCCATCATAGAAGTGTCCTCTCAGGCTGCTTGAAGCAGAGCAAGTCCATAGCTATAGACAGAGCTATTCCTGTCCCTAGGGACAAAGAAAATTGATGAGACAGAATCCCCCAGCCAGTGTCCAGCCCACCTGGAAACTTGCATTCCACCCCATTCTTTTTCTCCAGTTTAAGATCAAGGTATTGAGTTTGAAAGGGCCCCAGAGTCGGCCAATCCAACCCTTGCATCCTTCCTCTATGCATTTCAGGTTCAGATACTGGACAGATCAATGCTCCCAGAGCAAGGCCTTTCAGAGACTGAAGGAGGTGTACACCACTTCCTAACGGGTGGGGGGAAGGCAAGGAAGGGGGGGTCTGTGTGGTATATTGTGAAACAAGGAAAACCAGAAAGTGTGTCCTTTGAAAGTTAATCTATTTTAACTAGTTACATGAAGTTTATCACTTATAACTCAGACTGAGAGATTGTAGTATCATTGAGTTCTTCCTGAGATAATCACAAGACTTGCCCAGACCCTAAACTTATAATGCACCGCAGAGTGTGTGGCTGGATGGGCCACGTGCTCCAGTGAGAAGGCCTGCATTCTTATCCTGTTGGCCTTTGTGATTGGAAACAAGGAGGGTAGTTTAAGGGTGAGGCCGCTCTGATGCAAGATCAAGGCCCTTTTTCCTCCTCCATCTCACCTCCCCACTCCCTGAATGCAGCCAAGGGGGCGCTCTGTCCCTGGCAGGCCCTTCCTGCAGGCCAGCGGGTTTCAGCAGCATCACCCTGGCTCTGGGGAGGGCAGGGATGAATTTTCTTTGTCTCGGATGTGGTGCAGGCAATCCTGGAAATGTGCTCAAATAAAGTGCTGGGGAAACCACGCTAGAAGGACCCGCAGCTGCTGGAAGGACCTGCAGCCTCACTCTGAAGTTTAGTGTCTCCTAGGTGCGGCCTTGAGCCAGCGCCAGGAGGAAGGGGGGCCTTGGGGTCCCACCCAGTGGACAGGAAGGCTGCCACCTCTGGCGCCCCACCTGAGGTTTGTCCAGGGAAGGGGGAAGTAAGCAGACTGGCTCGGGGAGCCGGTGCCCCGCACGGGATGCACAGACGTCCTGAGAGGCCCTATTGCCTCTGTCCTGCTCCCAGTGACTTCCTGGAGCCCATGGTCACCCCAGCCCCTCAGCCACCCTGTCTGTGGTCACTAAGGCTTCTAGTGGCGCTCTCAGGACACGTGGGGAGTGGCCCCGCAGGCCTCCCCATGGAGATATCACTCAAATGTGTGCCTACCTTGCCCCCTCGCACTCCCAAGGGTCCCCACAGCGCTGCTGCTGACTCTGGGAACAATGCCCCTCCTCCCTGCAGGCTGATGCTGGGTCTGCAGGATCAGCTAGATCCTAGGGCTTGGGCCTTTCACCCCTCCCTCGAGTGCCCAGTAGGCAGGTGAGCTCTCACCCCTGCAGACCCCCAGGCATGTCTTAGCCCCACTCCTGGTCCATCTTCTCCCCCAGCCACTTCCAAGTGATGACCTCCAGCCATCATGTCCTACTCTCATCTCTACATCAGCAACTCCGGCAAATCATGCAAATAGACTTTGTTATATGTCAGAGGGAATTCTGACTTCGTCTCTTTCCAACAACTGTATCATTCTTCTCAAGGATGTGTGTGCTCTTTGAAGGGATTCAGAAACTACAATAAAAGTGAAAGTGTTAGTCGCTCAGTCGTGTCCAACTCTTTGTGACCCCAAGAACTGTAGCCCGCCAGGCTGCCCAGTTCATGGAGTTCTCCAGGTAAGAATACTGGAGTGGGTAGCCATCCCCTTCTCCAGGGGCTCTGCCTGACCTAGGGACTGAACCCAGCCCTCTTGCACTGCAGGCAGATTCTTTACCATCTGAGCCACCAGGGAAGCCCCGGAACTACAATACCGGAAAACAAAAGACTTGAAACTTGCATTTACAGATGAAAAAACTGAGGTCCATCCAAGGAAAGAAACATACCCAAGGTCTCGAGATGAGATGCGGTGGATGCTAGGAGCCCGGTTCTTGGTCTTCTGCTTCTGTCTGGCGAGTGGGCGCACGCCGGGAGCAGGGGCTGGGCTGGACTGTAAGCTCCTTATCCTGCCCGTGCTAGTCAGAAAAGCCTGTCAGTCCACCTGCTCCTTGGAGGTCTGCTGGCTGATTTCCTATCGTCTCCAGGGAGGGGTGAACTCATCTGAAGGAGGCTTTGATTTGAGAAAAGCGAAAGTGCCCCCAGAGACTGAGAGCTGGGGTTTCCCTAATGAAATGGCTGAGCGATCTGATTTAATCTGTGACAGTTTTATGCAGTGGCTGGAGGTGGGAGCGAGGCTTTGAAAGGCATAATTGCTTCTGGAAACAATAAGGAGAGGGCCAGAGAGAAATGAGTTAATTAACATTGGCTCTGAACAGTCTTGGTTTCTCCATCCCTTTTCTTTGTGATGTCAGAGGATGGAAACCGGCCTTCGCCTCTTCTTCCCCCATCTTTGGACCAATGTTGCTTTCTTCTGTGAAAACTTGGGCCTCAGTTTACTCTTCTTAAAAATGAAATGAATGGAAAAGGTGATCTCCAAAGAAAGAGTGCTGAACCTCTTTCAATTCTAGCAATTTCAGTGACCTTTAGGAAATGATTACTAAAAGACCCATCATCGCTTTCTTACGAAGTCCCATTACATGGAATAAAATACAAGCCTGGTCTTTACACCTCTCAGGACACGGGCAGGGTGGTTCGTGTGGGCGATGAGCAGATGCCACCACCTTTCATCTTCCCGGCATCTCCGGAGGCAGAATTTCTGCATTCACCTTCTCAGTGTGGAGGTCAGCTGGTTGGCTCCCCTGCCCACACACCTGGGGTCGGAGCCCCGTGGAGCAGGGATGCGGGGGCCTGCCTGCCGGCCCTGGCTGCAGAGCCCTCACCCTTTCCCCAGGGCCATGCTGCCAACTCCACCAGGAGGAGGCTGGGTCCCCAAAGGACTCTGGTCAGCAAATGGCTGGCCACCCTTTGAGCAGACCCCTGGTGTGGAGGGGTCAAGGCGTGTAGGCCCTGCCTTCTCAGGCTGATTTCTGTCTGACCAGATCAGGGATGTTTCCATTTTGGGCTCTGTTTTACTGGGTGGACATAGTGCCTGCCACTCACGGGGCAGCATCCCAGGACTGCCCTGTGCATCTCATACACTCTGTGCTCCTAAAGGCCAAGCCTCGCTCTGGGAAAGGAAGTAACCTGAACCCCTTCATAGTGTGACAAGGGGGCGGCAGCTCAAGGAGCCCCAACACGGGAAGGCAGGTCTAGAACAGTCGGGTAAGCATGGCGACAGTTGGGAGGTGAGAACTCACTTGGGGGGTGCAGCCCTCCCTTTGGAATCAGATATTTCTACCACAGAGTGTGGCAGCGGCAAGTCCGTCCACGTGACCTGCTTCTAAGGTGTGAAGGCATGGTGGTATCAGTGGGGGCCTTCGTCACCCATCACCCTGAACCCCAATAGCAGCGGCCACCACAGAATTGCCAGCACCGCCCCTGGGTGGTCAGCCTTCCTCTGCTGGGCACCAGCGTTTTACAGACATCACATTCCCCCACCAGCTTCTCACAAGAGCCCTGCTCTTAGGGTCATGAACTACGTAATGTGTCCAAGGTTTTATGAGTAGTGAGAAGGCAAGCCAGGCTTTACCCCAGGTCTGCCTGATACCCAAACCCATTCTTAAAACCACCACGGAATGCTGTCCTGCTTGCCTGTCCTCGGGTCTAGTCCAAGAACAACCGAAAGTGATTTTGAAAGATCGCCAAAGGAAGCTTTGAGGGCCATAAACGTTGGGGTGGACCTTTAGTCCAGGGGACATGGAGGTTCTCAGGGGTCTCTTGGATGTCAAGTTACAGTGATCAGAAGCCCGGGGCTGGGGTTTTAACTGAGGGAGGAGGAAGGACAGGAGAGAAGTGCCAGTTAAGGTCTGCTCAGGTTGAGCTGTCACGGCCACTATCAGGCGGCCTGGTGTGGTCAGAAGGGCAGCAGTGAATTGTGTGGAAAGTTTTCCAGCTTTTCAAAGCATTGTTTTGAAGAACTATTAATGCTATGGGGAGAAAAAAAGCTCAAAACAAAGCAAACAAACAAAAAATTAGCCATACTCATACTATGTCAATGTTATGAAACTTCAACGTGCGTGCTTAGCTGCCCAGTTGTATCCAGCTCTTTGTGACCCCCTGGACTATAGCCTGCCAGGTTCCCTGCCTGTGGAATTCTCTGGGAGAGAATAGTGTAGTGGGTAGCCATTCCCTTCTCCAGGGATCTTCCCGACCCAGGGGTCTAACTTGGATCTCCAGCATTGCAGGCGGATTCCTTACTGTCTGAGCCAATGGGGAAGGCCAAAACTTTAACATGCATCCACCTATACGTGAAAAACTATTAAAGGAAATTATTGCCAAGGTGTTTTCAAGTGCTCTCTGAGGATTGATTTTATAGGTGAATTTCTTGACTTCTTCTTTCAGTCAGTTCAGTTCAGTCACTCAGTCGTGTCCGACTCCTTGAGACCCCACAATTGCAGCACTCCAGGCCTCCCTGTTCATCACCTCTCTCAGAGTTCACTCAGACTCACGTCCATCGAGTCAGTGATGCCATCCAGCCATGTCATTCTCTGTCGTCCCCTTCTCCTCCTGCCCCTAATCCCTCCCAGCACCAGAGTCTTTTCCAATGAGTCAGCTCTTCACATGACGTGGCCAAAGTACTAGAGTTTCAGCTTTAGCATCATTCCTTCCAAAGAACACCCAGGGCTGATCGCCTTTAGAATGGACTGGCTGGTCCAAGGGACTCTCAAGAGTCTTCTCCAACACCACAGTTCAAAAGCATCAATTCTTTGGCGCTCAGAATTCTTCACATTCCAACTCTTACATCCATACATGACTATTGGAAAAACCGTAGCCTTGACTAGATAGACCTTTGTTGGCAAAGTAATGTCTCCGCTTTTCAATATGCTGTCTACGTTAGTCATAACTTTTCTTCCAAGGAGTAAGCGTCTTTTAATTTCATGGCTGCAGTCACCATCTGCAGTGATTTTGGAGCCCAAAAAGATAAATTCTGACACCGTTTCCACTGTTTCCCCATCTATTTCCCATGAAGTGATGGGACCAGATGCCATGATCTTTGTTTTCTGAATGTTGAGCTTTAAGCCAACTTTTTCACTCTCCTCTTTCACTTTCATCAAGAGGCTTTTTAGTTCCTTTTCACTTTCTGCCATA
>SJYC01132092.1:0-11859 GCA_006408675.1 Madoqua kirkii
GATCAAAAGAACCTCAAAATATCTGAGAATGTCTATCATGTGTTTTGGTATTATTGGCTGCCTTTTCTTTAGTAAAATGTAGACTGCAACCATTGTTCAGTTGTACTTAAAGCTTTGCAGATGGTGGTCAATATTAATAGACACTTCCTTGTATCAAGCTGTTGTAAAGTCCAAAGTAAAAATTGCACAGTGATGGGATGTAAGTAGAGAGGAAGGTTCCAAATAGTTTGAAAATTTTAACATATGCAGGAAAAAGCCCAAGTAATTAAGGACCAGAAACAGAGGGCAAAACAGCTGCCCCACATGCAGTGCATCTGGGCCTTTTTGGGGAAGACATTCTGATATAAATACCATCTGAGCCTTGTAGCCTGGCTCTTTTTGCTCTTTTTCAAACAGAAATCAGTGAACGAATACCTAGCAATCACCAATCTACTCTGAACAAGTTTTTAAGAAATATAGTAATTAAAAAATTAGATGACAGGAATGTATGTTTTATAGTTGTTTAGTCACAATATTCGGAGAAGGCAATGGCAGCCCACTACAGTACTCTTGTCTGGAAAATCCCATGGACGGAGAAGCCTGTAGGCTGCAGTCCATGGGGTGGCACAGAGTCGGACACGACTGAGCGTCTTCACTTTCACTTTTCATTGTCATGCACTGGAGAAGGAAATGGCAACTCACTCCAGTATTCTTGCCTGGAGAATCCCAGGGACAGAGGAGGCTAGTGGGCTGCCGTCTATGGCGTTGTACAGAGACGTACAGGACTGAAGCAACTTAGCAGCAGCAGCCAGCAGCAGCAGTAGCAGTCACTACATTGTGTCCGACTGCTGTGCAGCCCCATGCACTGTAGCCCACCAGTCTCCTCTGTCCATGGGATTCTCCAGGCAAGAATACTGGAGTGGGTTGCCATTTCCTTTTACAGGGGATTTTCCTGACCCAGGGATCAATGCTACATCTTCTGCATTGGCAGATGGAGTCTTTACTACTGAACCACCTAGGAAACCCAACAGGAGTCTATACTGGATGATCTAATCATTCAGCCATAAAATGAAGTACATTGAGGTGCTTAAAACTGATATTTCAATGTCACTGGATACAGTCAGATCCAAATGTCCATTCCTCATTCATGTATTCAATCACTCACACACACACACACACACACACACACACACACACACACACGTCACATGTGTGTGTATGCTCAGTCCTGTCACTCTTCGTGGCCCCATGGACTGTAGTCTTCCAGGCTCCTCTGTCCATGGAATTTTCCAGGCAACAGTACTGGAGCAGGCTGCCATTTCCTACTCCAGGTGGTCTTCCCAACCCAGGGAAAGCTGTGTCTCTTGTGTCTCCTGCATTGACAAGCAGATTGTTTATCTCTAGTACCATCTGGGAAGCCCCTTCTCTGCTATGCCAGGCACTAATCTAAGACTGAACACATAGCTCATAAGAGGACACAAAATTCTTTGTCTCATGAGAATGTATGAGACACTCATGGGATCTGGAGAATTATCCAGAGAATTAAATGGGGTGATGTGGTAAGAACATGCCTAGGTATTGAATTCAATAAATCCCTCTATGATGAAATGGTATTTAAAGTAAATCATGCATGATAAGAAGGAGAACATCATGGAGAAAAAAAAGTGACAAGAAATCCAGGCAGACTAGTTAGTGCAAGGACCAGTGAAAGGATCATTGATACATATTTTTGTGTGTTAGACAAATAGAGAAAGAACACTGTGGCTGAGACTTGGTGAGTGAGAGTGCTGTTATTAAACGGGTTAATGGGAGCCAGATGATGGAGGGCTCTGTGGCCCAGGACGAAGAGTTTTTGAATTACTCTAATTGCAAAAAAAGGAATCCACATTTTTAAGCTCTGATACTTCTATTAAAAAGATTTCTCTGCCTTCTAAATGAATAATGGTTTATAGTGAGGTTAAAAAAGAGACTCAATTGGGTGGCTTGTAGGAATATATTCAAGAAATGAGTATAGCTTATGCTCTGATACTATTAGTACATATGGAAAGAAGTAGATGGATTCACTTGGTGAATATGAGAGATGAGAGAGATGAAACAGAGTGGGAGAAGAGTGAGGGGCACTAGTAAGTTTCTAATCACATGAATAGGCAATGGTCCTAATTTTTTGAATAGCCAAGACTCAAGGTTAAGCAGTTTGATGGGAGATGGGAGTTGAGAATAAGAGGTTATGGTACCTTCTAAATGAATAATGGTTTATAGTGAGGTTAAAAAAGAGACTCAATTGGGTGGCTTGTAGGAATATATTCAAGAAATGAGTATAGCTTATGCTCTGATACTATTAGTACATATGGAAAGAAGTAGATGGATTCACTTGGTGAATATGAGAGATGAGAGAGATGAAACAGAGTGGGAGAAGAGTGAGGGGCACTAGTAAGTTTCTAATCACATGAATAGGCAATGGTCCTAATTTTCTGAATAGCCAAGACTCAAGGTTAAGCAGTTTGATGGGAGATGGGAGTTGAGAATAAGCGGTTATGGTGTGCACATTTACATTTTCAAATGCTTATTGGTCATCTAAGTGAAAATGTCAAATAGGCAAGGGTACAGGGGCCAAAAGTTTCAGGGGAAAGTTCAGGGCAAATGAATGATAGAGAAAAAAATGATAATGCTGTGGATGCTATAGAATGGTTTAAGAGACTGAGAAATGCTCTTAGAAAAGTAAATGATCCACTTTATGATTATATTGCTACATCCAATGTCAAGTGAAAGGTACAATATCATCCTTTTAAACAGCTAACTCAGAGTAAAAATAAAGAAGCCCCAAATTAAAAAGGTACACTTGAGTAATTTCTTATTCAGTTACATCTGTCCTGCTGCTGCTGCTAAGTCGCTTCAGTCGTGTCCGACTCTGTGACCCCATAGATGGCAGCCCACTAGGCTCCCGTGTCCCTGGGATTCTCCATTGGAGCGGGTTGCCATTTGCATTTATAACTGAATGTTATAACATATAATAATTTAAAAATTTTTATTTTTCTTCATGATATTTCCAGTCAATATTTTAAAAATAATGTCTTTTGACATTTCAGTACCCATGTATACAGGTTTAGCTGAAACACTACCAGAAAGATACTTTTAAAATTAAATATTTTTAAATGATTATTTTATAGCAAAATATTATTATTCATTCTCCCTTCCCCCTCCAAAAAGATTGTAGCTAACAATTTTTTACCTGTTACTTTGCAGTTAAACTCTTCTCTTATAAGTAGGTTAGATTTATGGTGCTGATTTTATTTAAATAAATTCCTTGTACTTTTTCTCCTTCAACATAAAATATGGTTTCATTTAGCTTTTTAGCTCTTCAATAAAGATGTTTGAAATGTAATTTACTTTTAAGAGTTGAATGCTTTGAACAAGTCACAATACATTATATTCTTGTTCACAGAAGAAAAGATAGAAAAGAGATTCTTTTGCTACTATTTTTAAACTGCGATTTTTTTTATATAAAAATCAAATGTATGGTTGAGTCTGGGAAAAATAAATAGCTCAAGACACAAAAAATGACATTCTTTATGAATTTTCTATGATGATGTTAAAAGATGATTTAATGATAGTTTCCAATCGGGGGGGGGGGGAATCTCTTTTATTAAATTGCATGTTTCTTTGATTAACATTAAGCCATGGGTTTCTAACTAGTTCTTGCCAGTCATCTGCCAACCTCACTCAAAGAGGCTTCTTAGCAGAAGGTTGTCCATGTGAGTTGGTGGATGGTGTCACCTTCCCCATTGTTTCTCTCCCAGTCTCCAGAAAATCCAGGAAGACATTTTTAAGATAAATGGCACATTATCTCACTACTCTGCTTTACATTTTCTAAGTTTTTTTTTTCCATTTTATTTAATAAAAATTCAACTCTTCACCAGAGTCTCTGAAGTCTTATACACTTTATTTCTGCTCACTTCCCAGTCTCTTCCCTCATCAGCCTTCCCCAGGTTAACTAAAGCTCTGGACACATGAGTCTTCTTTCTATTAATTGAACATAAATTGACTGGATCCTGCTTTGAACTTGCTTCCCCTTCTGCTTTGACCACTTGACCCCTGGTTGTCTGTGTCATTTAAGTCTCCATTTAACTGTCATCTTCTCAGAGAAATAGTCCTTGACCGCCATATCCAAAGACCCATTAGCTTCCCCTATTTTTAAAAATCTATCCTTTTTCCAGTTTTATTTACTTAACACTTATCACTACTTAAAAGTATTTTGTTTTGAATTTTACATTCACTTCTACTTGAAATTATTATTTATTTACTGTCCATTGTCAAAGAGTACTTTTCTGTAACTGATGCCAGAAATAGTGCCTGCCACATAGAAGAGATTCATTAAACATGTGTTAAATCAGTTACTGATGGAGAGCTTGAAGGACATTTTAGAATCTAGTAAATCTGGTAAAATGAGCTCCTGTGACCTTTAGCTCCCAAAAGCTAATGAAATTCTCCTGTGGCACCTTTTTAAAAACTGCTATTTAAAATGCATATTTATTACTATGAAGTAGATGATGCTTTCTGATCACTTAGGTATTTACCAAGAAAATCTTGGAATAATTATAGAAAAGGGGGTCAACAGAGAATGTATCTAAGAATCCATTATGTTCTGGAATTTTGAAAAGTTTAGTTTATCAAGGAGACATTATTTGGTAAATAGATGTCACTACATTGTGAGCCACACATGGTTCCTCCTTGATGTGACCATTTAGGATGCCTCGGGATGGTTTGGCATGCTGTCAGTGTCCTCCAGCAGGAAGCAAACTGCACTAGACAGGCCTGTCTTAGACTGAGGCATGTCTGCAGGGCTGACACTATTTCTTTCTATAGATAAAGAAACTGAGGTTCAGAGGGGCCCATAACTTTTCTAAAGTTCAGAACGAGAATCACCTCTCTTCAGAAACCATTTAGGATGCCTCGGGATGGTTTGGCATGCTGTCAGTGTCCTCCAGCAGGAAGCAAACTGCACTAGACAGGCCTGTCTTAGACTGAGGCATGTCTGCAGGGCTGACACTATTTCTTTCTATAGATAAAGAAACTGAGGTTCAGAGGGGCCCATAACTTTTCTAAAGTTCAGAACGAGAAGTCACCTCTCTTCAGACACGACTTCCTCACTGTGCGAGGTTTGCTATCTTCCTAAAACACTCTTTGCACTCTTTTCTGGAATGTCCTATAGATAAATCAAAAACAATATGGCTAAAAACAAACTCATCACCAGTGCTCCTTTTTCATATTTTCTCTGTTTCAGAAAATGAAGTTATTTATACTTTATGAATTATTCCCCATCTAAATATTCAACTAGTTGTTAAGTCCTATGTATCCTGCTTCCTAAATATCCCTTGTTTATGTCCCAGTCTTTCTTGGGGCTAGGCTTCATTCCATTTATTGCTCCATAGTTGAGCCTTTCATCTTTCTTTCCAGATTCTTAAGTAGAATCAGAACTGTAGCACTCCCTCAAGTTCCACTCTCATGACTGGCACTGACCTTACTAAGTGAAATATAAATATTCATTTTTAGCTTTAAAATACTCCTTTGGCTTCCAATAGTCTTAGGAGAAAGTCCAAATATCCTTATGCTTTCAATTTCTTCACTTTCAGAGATCTTTTTGCTCAAGCACCACAATCACCATTATCTCCAGTGGTGTTGCTTTCCTTCCAGTTCCTAATATATTTAATACATTGTAAATCTTCATCCTTTCACCCATATTGCCCCTTGGCATAGAGATCCCATCTCCTGTCTAAATTCTACTCTTTTTTCAATTCAAATGTCCCACTTCTGGGGATGTCCTATGGATCTCTATATTTTAATTAGAGGTTTCTTGTCTATTTCTTTTCCCCTTTGAATGCCTATTTCTCAACATTTACCTGCTGTGCTAAAATAAAGCAGTTGACTAAACTCTGAGGGCAGTAAATGATGTTCCTTCAATCAAGTATTCCCAAGTTCCCGAGTATTAAGCACAATGTCTAGTACAGAGGCTCTTAATACATGTGGCTTGAAAACATTTTAAAAAATGTGAATAAAAAATACTTTTGTAATAATTCACTAATTTGCCTGGTTATTAAACTCAGTAAGTATCTAGGAAAAGAAAAACCACTAGATGAAATTAGCTCAGTTCAGTCACTCAGTCATGTCCGACTATTTGCGACCCCATGAATCACAGCATGCCAGGCCTCCCTGTCCATTACCATCTCCCGGAGTTCACTCAAACTCATGTCCATCGAGTTAGTGATGCCATCCAGCCATCTCATCCTCTGTCGTCCCCTTCTCCTCCTGCCCCCAGTCTCTCCCAGCATCAAAGTCCAATGAGTCAACTCTTCACATGAGGTGGCCAAAGACTGGAGTGTCAGTTTTAGCATCATTTCTTCCAAAGAAATCCCAGGGCTGATCTCCTTCAGAATGGACTGGTTGGATCTCCTTGCAGTCCAAGGGACTCTCAAGAGTCTTCTCCAACACCACAGTTCAAAAGCATCAATTCTTTGGCACTCAGCCTTCTTCATAGTCCAACTCTCACATCCGTACATGACCACAGGAAAAACCATAGCCTTGACTAGATGGAACTTAGTCGGCAAAGTAATATCTCTGCTTTTGAATATGCGATCTAAGTTGGTCATAACTTTTCTTCCAAAGAGTAAGTGTCTTTCAATTTCATGGCTGCAGTCACCATCTGCAGTGATTTTGGAGCCCCCCAAATAAAGTATGACACTGTTTTCACTGTTTCCCTATCTATTTCCCATGAAGTGATGGGACTGAATGCCATGATCTTTGTTTTCTGAATGTGGAGCTTTAAGCCAACTTTTTCACTCTCCTCTTTTACTTTCATCAAGAGGCTTTTTAGTTCCTCTTCACTTTCTGCCATATGAGTGGTGTCATCTGCATATCTGAGGTTATTGATATTTCTTCTGGCAATCTTGATTCCAGCTTGTGTTTCTTCCAGCTCAGCATTTCTCATGATGTACTCTGCATAGAAGTTAAATAAGCAGAGTGACAATATATAGCCTTGACACACTCCTTTTCCTATTTGGAACCAATCTATTCCATGCCCAGTTGGAACTGTTGCTTCCTGACCTGCATACAGATTTCTCAAGGGGCAGGTCAGGTGGTTTGGTAATCCCATCTCTTTCAGAATTTTCCACAGTTTTTGTGATAGTCACTCTATTTCTGCCAAACCTAGTTATCTTTGCAGCTACCTTCTAGTTTAAATGCAGTTGGCTTCTGGGTGGTCTGTCTGCTTCTTCTCTTTACTTCCTGCTATGTTCTTCCTTAGGGATGAAGCTCAGCCTAAGCTTAATGTCTGCATTGTCACAGAGTCTCAGGAAATTTGAGTTTGAAGGCATAATTATGTTACCTAGTCCAGTCTTCAAAGGAGCCCAAATCATCTATTTTGACAGGTATTCAATGATAATTCATTACCTTTCTGGAAACGTACTGTGACAAATTTTATGGAAGTAATGAACTTTTAGTAATCCAAGACAGCTTCACTATCAACTGTGCTACTGAATATGTTTTCTTGGTGGTAAGAAACTCAAGGAGAAGAGATTAAACTTCTATTTTAATGAGATTAAGGGTGGGGCTCTTAAGATTTATATGGCAATAAATTGGTTGCAAGTTAAAAAAAAAGAAGAGTATATTAAGCTTCCTGTTATACAACAGAACTATTGCAAAAGATGCACTTATGATTTTATATTTAAGGTTTTATATCAAGGGCTTTCTTTGCACTTAGAGTTGTAATTAAAATAAAAGTATGGCTATTCTTGCAAAAGAAAGAAAAGTAAATAGCACATTTAAATAATTGAAACGTCTTAGCAAATGTTAAAAGGAACAAACTTGATAATGAGTTTCTTTCTTCAGTTCAAGACCCAGAGAGATAAATGTGATGACTCTATCCAATTATATGAACATATCCTAAACTTTCTTCACCTGTATCACTCTTTTTTTGCTATTCTTAACTCGCCAAATTTTTCTTCTTTCTAAATCTTCTTCATATGAAAACTATTAACCAGTAATATGGATAAACGTTGGCAATTTCTTTTAATTTAGTGAGTACTGAGTTAGAAATAAAGATTATTCACAATTTATTAAAAAGTGTGTTGAGTTCTATGGTTAATGGTTTCAAAAAAAAACAGCAAAAATATTCTTTGCACATTAACTTTTATTGGAGTATATATGTGTTGCAATATTGTGTTAGTTTCTGCTGTACAGCAAAGTGAATCAGATATACATATACATATATTCCCCCTCTTTTGGATTTCCTTCCTATTTAGGCCACCACAGAGCACTGGGTAGAGTTCCCTGTGCTATACAATAGGTTCTCATTAGTCATATATTGTATACATAGTATCAATAGTGTGTATATGTCAATCCCAATCCCCCAGTTCATCCCATGCTGCTCCAATTTGATTGCAAATTAGTAGCTCCAATTCCATAGAATTTATGTTTGAATAAAGGAGAAAAACTGAAAGTCAATATAAAAAAATTTCAATTATCTAATTTTCTCAGAATCTTCCAACATTACTACCATTGTTAAAGCTCAGATTTTCATCATCTTTTATCTATACAAATAGAACGTGTTATTTTCCATTGAGTGAATGGATAAATATGTTAAAATAAAAAGACCTTTTGCTATAGCAATATCTTCCCATTTTCTAATCTCATTAACTCAGCATTTAGTATTGACTAGCAACTGGTGAAAAAAATGTTTTTTTCTTTAAAGCATTTTTACGAAAGATTCAAAGAGAATTGGACTTTCTACATGGCACTAGTGGTAAAGAGTACACCTGCCAATGAAGGAGACGTAAGAGATGTGGCTTCAATCCTTGGGTCAGGAAGCTCCTCTGGAGGAGGGCATGGCAACCCACTCCAGTATTCTTGCCTGGAGAATCCCATGGACAGAGCAGCCTAGCAGCTTACAGTCCATAGGGTCACAAAGAGTCTGACATAACTCAAATGACCTAGCACACACAAAGAGAATCAAGTTTGCAAGTGGACATTTTAGTCCTGATTCTGGAAGGTTGTTCCCCTGTGATCACATCTGATCATTTTACTTTTTTGTGGGCTTTAGATAACATCTCTCATATAGAGAAACCTTAGGTGGTGCCTATATCTTGAAAATAGATATCACTTTCATTCATTCTTTTACATATTCCAGAATTAATACATAATTTGGTTATCAAATAATAAAAATCCTACATGTGAACTTGGAAAAGATGAAGGAAAACATTTTTATAAACAAGGGAAAACAAGCTATCATTAATTTTGCCTATTATCTCATAGTAAGATGTAAAATGACAGAGGGCAATGTAATAGAGATGTGGGGGAGGGGAGGTTGCCCAGGATAGATTTCATTTAAGGCCCCAGACCATCTCTGTTGATAATCAATTCCACTTACCTGAATTATAAGTTCCTATGTTTTTAAGTCTTCTCAATAATGTAATTTCTGTAACAGATACTAAAAAAATCTCTGGCTTTTCTCATGAAATACATTTATTTCTTTGCTGCCCCTACTGAGCTATAAGTCAAAAGAAAAAAAAATTGCTAACAACTATAGAAGAAACAGCTATTTTGTTAGTCTTTCTTTCTTCTTTCTTCATATGTCTATCAAGTAAATAAAAACAGTGAAAAGGATATCAGATGTTTTTATTACAACATGCCCTTATAAGTCAAAGAACTGGGCACATATCCATGACTCGAAAGAGAAGTTTGCAGAAATGCCTGATCACCTTGAGAGATTGTTTAGTTGCTCTTGCTTTTCTCATTAAAACTTTCAAGGCGAATGAATGTGTGCTCCCAAAATATCGCCATTTAAAATTCTGCTTGTTTGAAACATTTCACAGTCAACCCATTGATACCATCTTAGCGGATACACAGCTGGAACGTTTCCCACATGAGTCTAATGACTTTTTCCTTATTACCTGACCTCCCTCAGTTCCGCCTTTCTAGGCAACACAGCACACTGAGTGTTGATTTATACCAGGATGCAGTCTGTTCTTGCCTTCTTTTTATCCAGAGTGTATGAAGGTCACAGAGAACAACAACTTCTCTCATGTACTTTTGCAGTATTACATAAGTCAGGGCTTCTCTCAGCTTGAGCTTATTATTTGGAGGTTTGAGTCCTGACTTCATTAACTGCTTGATTTATTTTTTGCCTTCCCCTAAATTAAAACTACTACCGGTGCCTACATATTTCACTGTGTGCTTTCATCAAGTTTTTAAGTTTATTTGCTTTTGACAGCACCTCTCCCATGATACTAAAAGGAATGTAAATTTCATGGGTTTTCTTTATCATATTAAATAAATATCAACTTTCTATTAAAAACAACTCTAGTTATTCATCCATCGAGTTTCTTCTGTCCTTCTTGTTAAGAAGCATGGAAGTTCAGGATTTGGAAAGGAGCTAAAAATCATCCACTTCAGGCCCATTTAATGCTTGAACATCTGGAGTTCTGCTCAAATATGTCTTGGTACTGTAGAATTCATTTCCTCACTAAGCAGCACCATTTCATTTCCCAAAGGCTCTAATTGTTAAAAGGTCTTTCTTTTTATCAAAACTGAGACTGTTACTTTCACTGTGGTTTTTAACCTTTGAGTAACATGTGCTCAGTTGCCCATTCATGTCTAACTCATTGCTACCCCATGGACTATAGCCTGCTAGGCTCCTCTTGTCTCTGGACTTTTCCAAGCAAGAATACTGGAGAGTGCTGCCATTTCCTTCTCCAGGATATCTGCCTCATCCAGGGATCAAATCCATGCTTCTTGTATCTTTGACACTGGCAGGTAAATTCTTTACCACTGTACCACCCAGGAAGCCCTTTGAGTAATATAGAATTTCTAAACTCTTTTCCCCAGGACACTTCTCGACTATAGTTTTTATACTTTGCCTACTCCAAATACTTCTCACCTTCAGCACAATTATCAGGAAGTCTTACCACTGGAAAACCTTGTTTTAAACTGCTCCAGGCTGTCAGTCTTCCTGACACAGAAAACCAACAAATTATAATGTTATATATAGAATAGAACATAATCTTACCATAATTTCTTGCATTCTGTATATTATTCTGCTATTAGTATAACTGAAGCTTAAAATAACCTTTTTGGGAAAGGCATATCATATTGTAATTTCTTGCCAATTAAAATCACTGAAGTCACATTAATAGGATACATCTTAGAGAATTTAAGTAAGGCCTGTATTCAAACTAGGACGTTGCATCCTTTCTTAAAAAGTATTTCATCTGTTAGATTTGACCTAATGTTTCCCAGAGACCCTCACCAAAGCACCTGATCAATAAACAGTGTGAACCTGAGTGAGAAAACTAAATCTACCGGGAGCCAGCATGAGGAACTCTGCCCGTGGCAAGGGTCATGAGGAAGGAAGCTTGGCATACGCAAAGGCAGGATTGAGCCTCAGGAGATTCCCTGTTCCCAAGCATCTACCCCCAAAACCAAAGTCTGCCTACTTTACTGCTTTATGCTCTCACTTACACCTCTGACTTTACCGGGGGGCTATCCCCCACCACCTCTATAAAGGAGTTAACTTAGGACTCCAGATAATAAATCTCCTGGGCATGACAAGGGTGTCTCAGGTCAAACCTCTGCTGGCAGACTAGCTTGTGTGACAGGATTATCCACACTCCTGCCACTAGCACATGATTGTTTACTACCTCTCAACCATAAACAGCACAGAGAGTTTGGAGTATTTTGAAAGTCTTAATTAGCATAGGGCTTTTCTCATTGTTGAGTCAATGATTGCCACCAGGCCTCCATATCCTTAGGCACCTGGGAGTATGTTAATCAATGTAATTGGAATGTAGAAAAGGAAATATAGTAGTTTTGATGTTAGCAATACTAGACTTT